>JAVTVY010048339.1:0-24987 GCA_036873755.1 Hanleya hanleyi | reverse complement strand
CCCTACATCCACCCCACCACGACCACCCGTACTACGACGACTACTCATCCATCATCATCATCATCCCTGAAAAGCGAGCAAACGACGACCGACGTTGTACCCACCACCACTCCAGTTCACTCGTACGAAATTTACAAGAGCGGGTTACCACGACAACGGATAGACCTCAAACCATGGACCCTCGGTGGCAGCATCCCTTCACTTGCGTCATCGCAGGACCGACGGGCTCCGGCAAAATGCACTTCGTCAGGAAGCTCCTTCAACACGCCGACAGCATGATCACTCCACCCATTGCCAGAGTCGTGTGGTGTTACGGAGAATGGCAGGAAGCGTATGCAGCAATGCCCCACATCACGTTCGTGGAAGGCCTACCCAACCTGGCCGATTTGGAACCCGACACATTGGTGGTTGTGGATGATCTCATGGCGGAGACGGATGCATGGGTCACCCAACTCTTTACCAAAGGCAGCCATCATCGACGGCTCAGCATCATCTACATTGTGCAGAATCTGTTCAGTAAAAACAAAGAACATCGGAATATCAGCTTAAATGCCCACTACCTGGTGGTCTTCAAAAACCCGAGAGATACCACTCAACCGCTGCACCTGGCGAGACAGATGTATCCCGGCCGCACACCGTTTGCGTTGGAAGCCTTCAAAGATGCCACAACCCCTCAGCACGGGTATATGCTCTTCGATCTCAAGCAAGCCACCCCCGACTACCTTCGACTACGGACCGGCATCTTTCCCGGAGAGACCCACCACGTGTACATGCAAAAATAATGTAAACACATCCACAGTGGCGCCCCCAGCTGGGGTCTGTGTGTTTGATGATGGGGAATAATAAAAAGAATGAATACCACAGCAGGGTTGACTTTGTCTGTGAGGTGGATAAAAGGGCAGAGTTGTGGGTTCTAGCATTAGTTGTACAGGATGTCTGCGCGAGTACGGAAGCACGCTCCCACGCTCCGTGTATTGAAGACGGCCCCACCCGAGTTGGTCCGAACCATTGTACGCGGTGCGGACCCTGACCTTGTACGCTGTCTGTGCGAGATCGGGTACAATCTGTTAAAAGGCAACGCACCACTGACTCCGGCTCAGAAGACCAAGTTGGCCAAGCATAAGACAGGTCTCCGAACCCTAGTCCACAAGCGGGTCCCTCAAACACAAAAGAAAAAGGTGTTACAGAAAGGCGGCTTTCTCGGGGCCATCTTAGCACCGTTGGCCGCTTCCGTGTTGGGTCCAGTATTGGGTGGACTCTTCGGCCGACAATGAACCACACGAAAAAAATGGTCCTCGTCGAACCACGGTTCCTGCAAAACCTCCAATCACCCTACCCTGTCCCACCTACGGTGAAGACCATAAACAGCCTCGATGGAGAGATGCAACAGATCTTACAGAGACCGGGGTTAAGCGACAGTGAGAAAGTACAACGGTACAATGAGACGCTTCAACGGTACATGACGTTCATGGACCAATACAAAACCCTGTCTACCCCAGCAACAGCACCACCACCACCATCACCACCACGTGACAGACCGCTGACCTCAGCACCGCTCCAACAGCCGGGTGAGGTAGCCCCCACAGCCCCACAGTGGGTGGAAGACGAAGTGCTGAAGAGTGTACCTGCCTCGTTCAAAAAACAAGCTGGCCTGGTATTACAACGGATGAAACAGAATCCTAACATGACTTGGAATGATAAAGGCGAACTCCTGGTACAGAATCAGGTGGTCCCCGGCACCCACATGACGGATTTAGTGAATGATCTGATGCGTCAACGCAGATCGCACACCGATCCTCGAGGATGGGAGGTGTTCGCTCAAGGCTTGAAAGACATGCATGTACCACAGGAATTGGTGGGGAACCCCCACCGCTGGGCCTTTATGCAGCAAACCCAGCAATCACCGAGTGGCCCACTACCTTCTTGGGAAGCCGAATGGGAACCGGAGTCACCCCCCAAAACACCACCACAACGGGCACCTTCTTTTCGCGCCTATAAAAAAACACCCTTGATCAAGACACCCCACATCTCCAGAGCGTGACACGTAGCAAGTCAACGCGACGAACACGACGCCGCACACAACCGCCCAAGGCCTGGAAGACCTATTAAAACCAACAGCAGCAGCAGGACAGCTCAGTCGCCATGTTTTACCTGACCCTACCCAGTAACAGTTCGCTGGATGTGTTTCCTGACAACACCGTGGCCAAGTACGTCACCCAGTTACCGCAACCGTTACATTTACCTGGCCGGTGGGAATGTGCCCTCGTGGATATCCAATACCCTTACTCGTGGTACAACGTGCGAGCCAATGAAGTGTGGTACGAGGTCACCTACGAAGGCAAAAACACCCGGCTCACCCTGCCCGAAGGCCAATACGATACCCCAAAGAGTTCATGGGTGGGCTGTCAAGACTGATGCATGATAAGGCGCTACGGGGGGTGACGGATAGTGCAACACGCCTGATAGCCTTGCGCTTCAAGAGAAACGTGTTCTTCGATGTCAACGTACACAACGACAAGGCACAGCTTACCGTCACCGATACCGTGAATGTGAAACTCAGTCCTACACTACAGCAAATGCTGGGTTTCGATCTACAGACGTTCGCTGGTCCCAACCAACACCATGGCGAGATGCCGATGGATATGAAGTCGGGTATGTACGGACTCTACGTCTACTCGGACGTGGTGGACAACCACATCGTGGGCGATATCAACACACCTCTGTTACGGGTGGTCCCCATTAAAAAGACGTATGGCGATCAAGTCACCCACAGTTTCAAACATATCATGTACCTGCCCGTACGACATACCGACATCAACACGATCACGGTGGATATAAGAGATGACACGGGACGAGCGGTGGCATTCGAACGAGGAAAAGTGGTGCTGACACTTCATTTTCGACAAGCACGTGCTCCCCACTTTGCATAATGAAAGTACCTTACGAGTGCGATGCACGCAGCTATGCTGACTATTATGCCCAACAGGCCGGGGGTGGCTTTCCGGTCTTTAGCGGTGCACGCATGCAACGAGGACATGGACTGGGGAACATACTCGGCAGCATTGTGAAAACGTTCCTGCCCTTGGTGACGCGTGGGGTGAAAGCAATCGGCAAACAAGCGGTACGCAGTGGACTGCAAGTGGCCGGTGATGTCTTTGGGGGTACGGCACCCCGACAAGCCTTGAAACGACGGGCCAAAGAAGCGGGAGGCGTCTTGGTGGCCAAAGCACAACGCACCGTAGGGAATAAAAGAGCTGCCCTACCGAGATCACGCACCAGTCGACGACCGACCCAGCGACGACGCACATCCAAGAAGACCCGGGATATCTTTTCTTAAAACATGGCCTTAATCCACGCCGAGTCCTGCCCCTCCACCAACAGTGAATTTGATTTGTGGACCGTGCCGCCCACACAAACCAGTGTCGAACAAGGATTATGGGTGGAGCATCTCCCGCTCTCCAGCATCAACGAAACCGGGCCCATCGAGTTCACCATCAGTAATGCGGATACGGCCTATGTGGATTTAGCCCATACCTACTTGTATGTGAAAGCCAAGGTGGTCAATGGAGCTGGCACCAGAATCGCTGACCAAGCAACGGTGGGCCCGACGAATCTCTGGCTGCACTCGATGTTTCAGCAGGTGGATATTTTTCTCAGCGACAAACTCATCAGTGACTCCACCAACACGTACCCCTATCGAGCCTACATCGAGACACTGTTGTCGTATGGCCGAGAGGCTAAAAAATCTCAGCTGACAACCGCTTTATTCTACAGGGACACGGCCGAGCACATGGACACGGCGGACAATGGGGGATATAACAAACGGAAGGCTTTCACTGCGAACAGTGCCTCGGTGGATATGATGGGTCGACTGCATGCAGACATGTTCATGCAAGACCGGTACCTCTTGAACAAGACCCCCATCAAAATCCGACTGATACGGGCGCCTCCCACCTTCGCCTTGATGGCCACTAACGTAGAGGGGCATGTAGCGGACTATAAGATTGTCATCCAAGACGCAGTCCTGTATGTCCGAAAAGTGAAACCGAATCCAGCCGTTCAATTGGGACACATGAAAGCCTTGGAAACAAAACCAGCCCAGTACCCTATCCGACGTGTACAAACCAAAGTGTTCTCTGTGCCTGCTGGAAATATGGGCGCCAACAAAGAAAACCTGTTCCTGGGGGAACTACCCAAGCGATTGATCCTGGCCTGTGTGGAAAATACCAGTTTCAGCGGAGCCTACCCAGAGAATCCGTTTGACTTTAAACATTTCGGCATCAATTTTGTGGCCCTGCATGTGGATGGACAACAGGTGCCAGCCACGGCCTTAACCCCGAACTTTGGGCGGAGGAATTTCATTCGAGCCTATCAGAGCCTGTTTACAGCCACCGGTCAAATCAACCAGGACGAAGGGAATATGATCAGTCGGGAGGACTACGCGAACGGATACACGTTGTTCTGTTTCGATCTGACCCCCACCTTAGAGAACGACCATCAGCTGGCCCTGACCAAGCAAGGCAATTTACGGTTGGAAATCCACTTTGCACGAGCCCTGGCGACCACCGTCAATGTGATCTGCTACGCCGAGTTTGACAACATCATTCAAGTGGACAAGGCGCGCAACGTCCTGTGTGACTTCTCCACCTAACATGGATACAGACCAGATAACCACCGTGCTGGAGAATGACCCAGAGACACGTAGGGTCTTTCAAGGGGTGTTCGCCCGAGATGTGTTTCCATTAGACCGTATGTATCCGGCTGCTTACGTTCTCAACACGGACCCGATGGATCGACCCGGTGAACACTGGGTGGCCGTGTACTTGACAGAAGAGCAGGGGGAATACTTTGACCCGTACGGTCTGCCACCCCTCCATCCCGATTTAACAGACTTCATGGATCAAGGCACAGAGACGTGGTGTTGGAAAGTCAAACGTTGCAAAGCCTGACCAGTGGCGTGTGCGGACAATATTGCTTGTTTTACCTGTACCATCGATGCCGGGGAAGACCCTTATCTACTATCGTACAGATGTTTGACGAGTACTCCCAGGCCGAGGACCGCGATGTACTCGTCTATGACTGGGCCGCCCATCATTTCAATGTACAAGCCCCGTTCTGGGCTTAAGTTAATGACAAGCCCCTTGTTCTGGGCTTAAGTTAATGACAAGCCCCTTGTTCTGGGCTTAAGTTTACAAGCCCCTTGTTCTGGGCTTCAATGTACAAGCCCCTTGTTCTGGGCTTCAGTTAATTACAAGCCCCTTGTTCTGGGCTTGAGTTTTCACGTGGTTGTTCTCACGTTGTTGTTGTTCACTGAATAAAAAAAAAATGAGATCTCACCAAAAAACCCTGTCTTGTGTGTTTTATTCCTAATGCATCAATGCCCAATGTGGAGATTCAGTCAAACTGAAATCAGTGGTGTAGGATGGGTCAAAATGTAACCCATCAAGTTTAGAAGGCAAGAGCACTATAGTAAAAAATAGAGAGCCAATGAAATCAGCCTACAGACCAAGTACGTGTCTTTGGTCTAGGTTTGGAGCGGGTATTTCATTGAGGTACGTGTATACGGTGAGTGAAGAGACTCGTCCAACACGTATAGATTATGACTATAAGTTCTATGAGCATAATGCATGAAAGTGGCTTTGAACACCGTATTAGTCAATCAGTGGCCTAGAATGGAGCCAAAGGTAACCCATCCATGTCCAGAAAAAACATTACCCGGGTATACAAGAACCCAGATGTAGGCGCGGACGTCAGCGAAAGCACACCGTGAATACCCCAATTCCATTGGCTGATTGTTCGATCGCTGATTGGTTCTTTTTCTCGACCGCTGATTGACTCTTTTTCTCGACCGCTGATTGGTCCAAATGGAACTGCCCATCTTTCCCAGGTTCATCTAGAATCCCCTAGAATCTAGAATTTTTTATTGTGCTCAAGCTCTGACTATAGCGATGCCGCAACATTGTCTCACTGGACATTGGACCGTCTGACCTGGAGGTGACCCTTTGACCTTTTGACCCGCGTCCGCGCGCGCACTGCCGGGGATGACGCGCACTTCCGGAGAACTCGCGCGCGCGCTCGCGCTGCGGGGCGCTGGGGCGGGGCGGGAAAACCCACCGGCGATTGAACATACGGACGTCTAAGAGGAAACATTAGGAACTCTTCTATGTTTGGATGTAGTTTTTAGTGAAAAACCCGGAAGTGACGTCATACAGGGTCCAGTTTTCGACACTAAGTGACCACATCCGACAAAATGGCCAGTTTCTCATTTGCATATTTTCAGCGGACAACAGGCCGCCATCTTGAAACCGACCACCCCTAACCTACAAAAAACAGGCCGCCATATTGAAAACAGTGGGGAAAAACCCAGAGACCTCATTTGCATATTTTCAGGGGGACAACAGGCCGCCATCTTGAAACCGACCACCCCTAACCTAGAAAAAACAAGCCGCCATCTTGAAAATATGCAAATGAGGACCGAAACAAGTGCAATTGACCTTGACCTACAAAAAAAACAGGCCGCCATCTTGAATCCGACCACCCCTAACCTAGAAAAAACAGGCCGCCATCTTGAAAATATGCAAAAAAAAATACAACAGGCCGCCATCTTGAAACCGACCACCCCTAACCTAGAAAAAAAACAAGGCCGCCATCTTGAAAATATGCAAATGAGGACGAGCGAAACAAGTGCAATTGACCTTGACCTACAAAAAAACAGGCCGCCATCTTGAATCCGACCACCCCTAACCTAGAAAAAACAGGCCGCCATCTTGAAAATATGCAAATGAGGCGCGAAACAAGTGCAAGTGTCCGCACCTACAAAAACAGGCCGCCATCTTGAATCCGACCACCCCTAACCTAGAAAAAACAGGCCGCCATCTTGAAAATATGCAAATGAAGGGTCAAACAAGTGCAATTGGCCGCCATCTTGAATCCGACCACCCCTAACCTAGAAAAAACAAGCCGCCATCTTGAATATACCCAATGCACCCAATGACCTCATTTGCATAAAACTCATTAACAGGCCGCCATCTTGAAACCGACCACCCCTAACCTAGAAAAAACAAGCCGCCATCTTGAAAATATGCAAATGAGGACGAGCGAAACAAGTGCAATTGACCTTGACCTACAAAAAAACAGGCCGCCATCTTGAATCCGACCACCCCTAACCTAGAAAAAACAGGCCGCCATCTTGAAAATAGGCAAATGAGGCGCGAAACAAGTGCAATTGGACGCACCTACAAAAACAAGCCGCCATCTTGAAGCCGACCACCCCTAACCTAGAAAAAACAAGCCGCCATCTTGAAAATATGCAAATGAGGACCGAAACAAGTGCAATGGGCCGCCATCTTGAAACCGACCACCCCTAACCTAGAAAAAACAAGCCGCCATCTTGAATAGTACCAATGCACCCAATGACCTCATTTGCATAAAACTCATTAACATAAACTCACGCATGCGCACACACATAGCCACGCCCACAAAATTATTTCTGCGCATGCGCACTGAACCCAATTGGCCCTTCGCTGCGTGCTACCTACTACTCATGCCCCTTTTACGGTCCTGTAGTTTTTGACAAGATTGTTCACAGGTACAATAACTAGATGGGATTTGACATTTACACTAATGACCGATTACCTTACATTTCTCGTTCAAGCTATGAACAAAGGTGGTCACGTTGTGTAAGCATGATTCTTGTGTGGTTATATTTCAGTGAGACTAAATTGTCTATCATAACTCAGAGGACAATGGAAGATTTATCAGTAAAACTTGAGTCTCTTGATCAAGAGACGGGATCATTGGTGCAAGATGAATTGATAACCTACCGGCATTCTGCAAATGTATCTATGGAAGACGGAGATATAAAACTGAAAACAGAGCCAACAACCCAGTATGAGGATGGAGAACAACAAGGCGGTGTTGAGTATGATCCATGTGAGCAAGTACCGGTAAGCCAAGAAAAATATTTGTCAATTGGATTAAAAAGCAGATCTACAAACAACGCTCCCCGTCCCACTTAGACGGCCAGATGTGTGACCTTGATCTGCCGACAGCGAGGTCTTTCAACAAAGAAGCCCGGTTCTTGGCCCAAATCTTTAATCAGCGAAATGCAAGATATGGAGCGTTATTTTTAGATCTGGTTTTAATACGATCTAACACCCTTTGGATATAGTTCTAACGGCTCATGATGGAGTATGCTACAAGTTTATATTAAATTCACAAACTGTAATTAGGCAGATATTTATACGCCCGCCAAAAGGCGGACGTATTATGTGATGACGGTTTCCGTCCATCTCTCTGTCTGTCCGTCCCTCGTGTCCGGTCTATATCTGGGACAGTTTTCTATCTACAGTTCCAATTTTTGTTAAGTGGAGACCCCACGGGGAAACGATGTGTCGCGTACCAAAATGAAGGTCGAGGTCAGAGGTCAAATGTCACTGGCCTAAAAAACAGGAAATCACTTAAATGTTTGTGTCCGGTCTATATCTATGAATGTTTTCTGTTCACAGTTTCATTTTTTTGTGAATAGATACACTAGGTGGAGACGATGTGTCGTGTACCGAAATTGAGGCCGAGGTCAGAGGTCGAAGGTCAATGTGGCTTAAAAATCACGAAATCATTGGTCATCAACAGTTTTCTCCACAGTTCTAACTGTTGGTGAGTGAATTCCCTGGGGGGGAGATGATGTTTTTCATAAAAAATGTAGGTCAAGGTCAAAGATCAAGGGTCAGTGTGACTTAAAAGTCAGGAAATCTTTAAAAATTTCTAATTTTTTGTTAGTGATTTAATAGGGGGAAATGAATTGCGTCGCATTTCAAAAATTATGTCAAGGTCAAAGGTCACTCTGACCCCGAAATCAAGAAATCATTAAAAAGTAACTTTTTTTCTGTGTCAGTAGATACATTAGAGGGACACAATGTGTCACGTACCAAAATGTAGGTCACGGTCAACGGTCAAGGTCGCTGTGACCCCAAAATTATGAAATTGGTAAAATCATGATTTGTTTGTGTCCATTGATATATTAAGGGGAGACGATTTGTCATGTACCGAAATTTAGGTCAAGATCAATAGCCATGGTCACTGTCACCCCAGAATCAACAAATCTCAAAAATTTACATTTTTTTGTGTCAGTAGATACATTAGGGGGACATGATGTGTCATGTACGAAATTGCAGGTCAAGGTCGAAGGTCAAGGTCACTTACCCCAAAATAATGAAATTGTTAAAAATTATGATGTTTTGTGTCAATTGATACATCGAGGAAGACGATGTGTCGTGTACCAAAATTTAGGTCACGGTCAAAGGTCCAGGTCACTGTGACCCAAAATCAGGAAATCATTAAAACTATAAAAAAAATTGTGCCATTAGGGGGACATGATGTGGTACATATTAAAATGTGGGTAGATGTCCCTGTGACCCTGAGATCAGGAAATTGTTAAAAATCATATTTTTTTTGTGTCCAGTGATACATTAAGGGAAGCCAATGTGTGATGTACCAAAATTAAGTTAAAGGTCAAGTTCACTGTGAGCCCAAAATCAAGAAATCATTAAAAATCAGTTTCATATTCCTGTCGAAGACGACGTCATGTCATGCCATGGTGAGTTATGTCCATCTACCCGTCTGTTCATCCATTAACATGTGTTGTCCCTGCGATATCTCTAGTTTCAAGTTATGAATTGGTACCAAAATTTGAGTGTACCTTACTCGCATGGCAAAGAGGAGCTATATTCGTGTTGAGATCAATTTTGCCAGTGGTCCAGGTCACAGTCCCCCAAAACTGAATCCAGCTTATCTGACTATATGTGTTAGATTCAAATATTCAGAGTTGTCTCCCCTATATGTATGTGGCATTTGTCCTGTGGAGTTGTCTCCCGTGTTTGATGCATGTAAGAAACAGCTACACTTAGTTAAACTGTTGTGGAATAAAAATCATACTATTTAATTTACTAATTTAACTGGGAGAGGGTCCTTTATGAACTTTAGACCTGTTTATTAACTCAAGAACAAAGGTTCACTTCATCACTTTTCTTAACATCTTTCCTGAAAGGAATCTATTTGAAGGAAAACTACTATTTTCTTTCGTTTGACTATTGTCGATTTCAGTGTGGGATATGTGAGCTCTCAGCTCTTGTTTCAAGGTAGCCTAGTAACCAATAGTTAAGCCCATTTTGGTTTATCATTCAATATAAGATGTAATATATATGTTACATTCTCAGATCACAAAATCGTAGATTTTTCTCTCGCTTGCTAGCTACCAATTGGGATCAAGGCCATTAAACAACCTTGAAAGTTTTACCAGTGTAATTCTAGATGTGCGGGCGTATATTGAAACCCCTTGGGCTCCTGTTGAACGTTTATTTAATAACTGAGCGTATTGAAGTTGAAATGTGTTGTTATAAAAATAAGGCTGGTGTTTTTGTTGTTGTTTTTTTTCAATTCAGCTCTTTGTCAAGAAGTGTTCTGGTGACGAGCAGACATGTGTGGATGATTTGTTCTCTGGCATTCCATTTCCTGTGACCATGTACATAGTAAACTTTAAGACGGGAGAAAACACAAAACTGCCCAACGAATCTGTAACAGTTTGCAATCTAGAAACGGACATTAAAGGAAGAATGGCACCTGGAAGATTTATTAATCCCAGCGAAAAACTGTTTGAATGCTCACTCTGTTCATATAGCTGTTCAAAGAAAGGGAATTTGAAGGATCATGAAAGGACACATACTGGCGAGAAGCCATACAAATGCTCTCTCTGTCCATACAGCTGTTCAAAGAAAGGGAACCTAACGGAACACGGACGAGCGCATACTGGTGAAAAGCCATATAAATGTTCACTCTGTCTATACAGCTGTTCACTGAAACGGAACCTAAAGGAACATGAACGGACACATACTGGGGAAAAGCCATACAAATGCTCCCACTGTCCATATAGCTGTTCACAGAAAGGGAGCCTAAAGACACATGAAAGGACCCATACTGGTGAAAAGCCGTACAAGTGCTCCCTCTGTCCATATAGCTGTTCACACAAAGGGAACCTAAAGGAACATGAATGGATACATACTGGTGAAAAGCCATACAAATGCTCCCACTGTCCATATAGCTGTTCACAGAAAGGGAGCCTAAAGACACATGAAAGGACCCATACTGGTGAAAAGCCGTACAAGTGCTCCCTCTGTCCATATAGCTGTTCACAGAAAGGGAACCTAAAGGAACATGAATGGATACATACTGGTGAAAAGCCATATAAATGTTCACTCTGTCCATATAGCTGTATACAGAAAGGAAAACTAAAGCAGCATGAAAGGACACATACTGGCGAAAAACCATACAAATGCTCCCTATGTCCATATAGCTGTTCACAGACGGAGAACCTAAAGGAGCACGAAAGGACACATACTGGTGAAAAGCCATATAACTGTTCATTCTGTCCATACAGCTGTTCACAGAAAGGGAACCTAAACGAACATGAACGGACACATACTGGGGAAAAGCCATACAAATGCTCTGACTGTCCATATAGCTGTTCACGTAAAGGGAACGTAAAGAAGCATGCAAGGAAACATACTGGGGAAAAGCCATACAACTGTTCACGCTGCCCATATAGGTGTACACAGAAAGGGAGCCTAAAGGCACATGAAAGGACACATACTGGTGAAAAGCCATACAAGTGCTCCCGCTGTCCATATAGCTGTTCACAGAAAGGGAGCCTAAAGGGACATGAAAGGACACATTCTGGTGAAAAGCCATACAATTGTTCAAGCTGCCCATATAACTGTTCGCACAAAGGTATCCTAAAGGCACACGAAAGGACACATACTGGTGAAAAACCGTACAAGTGCTCCCTTTGTTCATATAGCTGTTCACAAAAAGGGTACCTAAAAGCACATGAAAGGAAACATTCCGGTGAAAAGCCATACAAGTGCTCCCTTTGTCCATATAGTTGTTCGCAAAAAGGGTACCTCAAGACACATGAAAGGAAACATTCTGGTGAAAAGCCATACAAGTGCTCCCTCTGCCCATATAGCTGTTCACAAAACGGGAACCTAAAGGCACATGAAAGGACACATTCTGGTGAAAAGCCATGCAAGTGATCCCGCTGTCCATATAGCTGTTCAAAGATCAGCCGCCTTCAGGAACACGAAATAAAACATAATAGTTAATAGCCATAGAAATAGTTACTCTGCCGATATAGCTTTGCATAGCCCTGTTTTGGCTTTTCCGCATACATTTTAGGACGAATTGTTTAATATGTTTGAAATGGAACACCTTTCACGATTAATAAATGTTTTCCAATATGCCGTGACATTAGAGTGAAATATTATTGTGGTCCAAAGCTCTTCAAAGTGTGCAAGCTCATAAATGCAGTGCTCCAGATAAGGGGCGTATTGGCGTAATTTACGCCTACAAAAAGTTCAAAAACGCATTCATGCTGAAATCTAGGCGTAACAAATACGCCCGATAAATAGCTGATACGCCTTATCGCCAAAATCAATGCGTAAAATTTCTCTAATAAACGATGCCGTCAATCCGTTGACTCGGTCTCCTGATCTCAGCAAGGCATATCAAGGGAGACAAATCTGTCTCCGGGGGTGTTTTACGTTGTTGTCATATAGTTCATCAGCAATACCCTTGCACGGAGACTGGAGAGCTTGCCGGAAACAGTACCGTTGCTATAGTGAGCAGCCATTTTTTTTCACTGCAGCAATCACATCATGTGTGATTCGGTTAAAGATGTCCGGGACACGCAAAATAACTTCCTTTTTTGCCAAATCTACCGAGGAGACGGTGCAGAATTTAGTGCGGAGGATTATAGACTCTATAGTCACTGGAGTTGTAGAACTATGCACAAAAACTTCAGGCAAGAAACTACACAGTGGTGCGGATCTTGTGATCGGCATGTACGTCCCTTTGTCCGTGCGTCAACAACTTGTCCGGACCAGAAGTTTTTCAGAACCGGTAATACTCCTGGTATGACGAGCGATACTCCTTCGAACAAATTTGGAGGAGTATAGTACTCCTCATAAAAAAAAATTATCTGGAGCACTGTAAATGCACACTGAAATATATACGATAAGGTCAAAACAGATGGAAAGCCCAATTGCCAGTGTCCGACGTATGTTTCTTGTTATTTTAGACTGGGTGCAACGTCTTGTTTAAGTGTGGCCGAAAGCCATATACGTGCCGCATTTTAACCTCACTGTAATCAGAGTATATGTGACAGTGGGAAGTCTACAGTATGATACCATGAGAATGACTTGTAGGTAATTATACTAAAACTGTTCGTTTATTACGCAGTAAAGATCTCATTATGATCAGATGTTATACAGTTCATTCAGTAATAAGCCGTACAAGTATCACGGGTTTATGTGCGTAGTCTCTCATAAGCCGATTGATATGCAAATATGTTTTGGAAAGAAAAATATATATGTAACACGGGGATGCCCCTCGGTCTGCTCTTTAAAGACGGTCTTATGGTTTAGTGTGAGTTTGGTGCTTTTGGGACATGAATCAGCAATACCACATACCCCTATACCCAAGTAATTAACACAACAACCAAATTTGTGTATAAATGATGAATGGAATTTAATGGAATCAGGAACTAAATATGACCATGTCCTGTGTAAAATACAAATGGGCACGTCAATTTTTAGCTAATTTCTTAGCTACGCGGATACACTGAGATATGTATATGCATGTATATAAATATAACTGCCTTTATGTGTGGCAAATATAATATTGTTAAAAAATTATAATGAACTGAACTGGTTTGATTTTAGCTAACTATATATATACACACTAAGCATTCATGTGTGTGTAGGAGGTTATGTTTTAAGGAATTGTACAGTAATATATTTAGTAACAACCATAGGGAAAATCTATGGGGGTTACATATAATTACTAAATATGTGTTGTAATTAAAGCGAGAGATTGGATTGGCCTATACGATATTTTGTAAAACTTATTTTTCTGGACGCATTTGTCAGACTCGATGTACTTCAATGACCTATTGTTATCTCATTAAAATATCTAGATGAATTGATGCTTGCGTATATGTTCATTTCAGTCATGTATACTTAAGGGAGTAGAGGACGTTCATTTCGCTGCCCTTATGGGGCTACAACATGCTGATTTGTCGGATTTTTCAAAACATTAAGCTGAATTTCCTAACAAAAGTACGCAGACATCTCAAAATGGAATAAAAATCAACAAAAGACACAACACAACCATTTATGCATTCTACTGGTGGGTCGACAGTGTGATGGGACGGACCAAAAAATTGGCATTTTAAATTCCACGGTTGGAGGGTGCAAAGTGCTCCATAGGTTAAAAATTATTCCCCCGGAATACCCCCAAATTCACTCCTAGTCACTTTCAACAAAAAGAAAACTTCTGAATGGCTAATAATTAGAACTTTAATAATATTCTCCACACCCACCCCGATCCCCCACCCCTACCCCCTCCTGGAAATAGGACTGAAAAGGCTCAGTTTATCTGTTATACCGCTAATATTTTCCAAGAAAGTATGGTGTCCGCCTGTTTTTATGACGTATATAACAAGCACTATATGTGTTTAGTATTATACAGCAAAATGGGAAAAATTTCACCTTGGGAAGTTTGATTTATTGAGCATCAAAGAAGAAAAAATGTATTCAGTGTTGTGGCTAAAGTGGTATACATGCTTTTGGCTACCATATTTTTATAATGAGTATGGTGACCCCCTATTTTTTTCCATGGATCATCATCTCCTAACCTGATGAAAACATCCTGAAATTTTAAAAAACAATTCAACCTCTAAACGTCCTCTACTCCCTCAATTGTAAAATATTTAATCTCTTCAGCAAATTTTCATCTATCATGATATATTCCTCTTCACTACCATGCTTGTATGTGCTCACCACCAAGACAGACCGGACATTCATTTCAGAATGGACTCCACAAACAGTACATAAGTAGTAAGGAGAGGCTAAATCCACTCTTATTTTGCCGGGGGAGGTAACTCTTGCATCCACCAGGGGACGCTGTCCCCAGGTTAAACGTATAGGGGACGCCCCATCGCCTTTCACCTCTGGGGCGCCACCAGCTCAAGGTCACGTGGAGGTCAAAATGTTAATGTATACGGGGAATGCCTAAAAAGAGTATGGGAATAGACGTTTTGTTCCCGGGGTGGGTCCCTAGTGGACCGAATGGGTCGAGTGAGGTGTCAAAGTGAAGCGCTCCTCGAGGGCCGTTCAGTCATGGGTGGGTGCATGTAAAATTAGGATTTTTCCCCAAAACTATAAAAAGCGGAACACGGACTTTACCCCTAAAATAGGGGAAAACCCCTATCAACCCTAGCCAAAGGGGCTAATATCGGTCCTCGGGCTTATCGGGGACTGCCTATCAAGTCAATGGGGCGGGTGCATGTAAAATTATGATTTTTTTGCCGAAACTATAAAAAGCTGAACACGGACTTTACCCCTAAAATAGGGGAAACCCCCTATCAACCCTAGCCAAAAGGGCTAATATCGGTCCCTGGGCTTATCGGGGCCTGCCTATCAACTTTGGTGGAAGCTTCATTGTATGGTATCGGTATGCATGCATGCGTTCCTCTGGGTATGTTGTCTGTCTGCCTGTCCATCTACTTATACATGTATAGACAGGCCTTGTCTGTATTATCTGGAGAACTACTGAACGGAATTTCCCCGAACTTGGATGGAATCTTTATTGGAATGTCCTCCGCATCTTATTATGTTTTGGTGTGTGCGCCTGTTTGGTGTTCATCCGTCTGTCCACTTGTACATGTATAGACAAGTCTTGTCTGTAAAATATTTGAAGAACTACTGGATGGAATTTCCCCGAACTTGGCAGCTTTATCATGATGGCCTCCTCATCTGATTAGGTTTTGATCTGTTTGCGTGCGTCCATCTGTTTCTGATGTACAGCTTTTGTACATGTATGTACAGGTCTACAAGATACATGTATGTGGAGAACTATTGGATGAAATTTCACCAAACTTGGATGGAAGCTTCATTGGCCTTGTGATCTAATTAGGTTTTGGTGTGAGCTGGTGCTTGCGTGGGTCCATGCAAAATGTGCTTATCTGTCTGTCCAATTTTTATCTCGCCTTACGAAGTAAATGGGAGATATTGTGAAAAATATGTTAAACAAAAAAATAAAAAAAATATGGGGGGTGGGTATGCCACCTGGGGGTACTACCCATGGGGTGCTAATGTTATATCCCTATGAATGAGTTTTGCATTTAGCTGAAGTGCACATGTACATCTGTACTTGGAAAGTTTCTTGCAGTTGTCAGCTGTCATTGGATGATTATGAAACTTGGTACACATGTTTCTTATGATTAAAGGATGTACCTGTGCTATTTTTGAGAAGAAATATTAATTTTTCTCCAAATTATGGCAAATGAATGAGTTTTCTGTTTAGGTAAATTGTACATGTAGGCATCTGCAGTTGTCAGCTCTCATTGGATGATTACGAAACTTGATACACATGTTTCTTATGATTGGAGGATTTACTTGTGCTATTTTTGATTTGAAATATAAATTTTTCTCCAAACTAAGGCAAATGATTGAGTTTTGCGTTTAGCTGAAGTACACATGTACATCTGTACACCACAGTTTGCTGCAGTTGTCAGCTGTCATTGAATGATTATGAAACTTGGTAACATGTTTCTTATGATTAGAAGATGTACCTGTGATATTTAGGAGATGAAATATTAATTTTTGTCTTAATCTGCCAATAATAATGTACATGTATATACATGTACACCTGTACATGGAAAGTTTTCTGAAGCTGTCAGCTTTCCTTGGATGAGTTTGAGACTTGCTACCCAAGTTCAATGTGATTCAAAGATGTGCATGTGCTATTTAAGAAATATGACATTAAATATGAATCTTTTTCCTAATTATTGCAGTTTAGACTTTGTACCTTTCCATTGATAAGGTTTTTGTTCGGCAAAAATTTACAGGTAGATCTGTACATGGAAAGTTTGTTGAGCCTTTCGTGGGATGATTATACAACTTGGTGGACATGTTTCATGTTTTATTAGGTCACAGCTCTGCCGCAGTAATCCCACACGGGACTGACCTATCCAGCAGTAATCCCAAATGGCATTGGCCTATCCAGCAGTATTGCCATACGGGACTGACCTATCCAGCTGTAATCTCAAACGGAACTCAACTATCCCGCAGTAATCCCGGACCGAACTGGTCTATCCAGCAGTAATTCCATTTGGGACTGGCCTATTCAGCAGTAATCTCGCACAGGACTGACCTATCCAGCAGTAATCCCAATGGCACTGGCCTATCCAGCAGTAATGCCACACGGGACTGACCTATCCAGCAGTAATCCCAGACCTGACTGGCCTATCCTACAGTAATCCCACATGGGACAGGCCTATCCAGCAGTAATTCCACACGGGACTGGCTTATGCAGCAGTAATCTCTCGTGGCACTGACCTATCCAGATGTAATATGACACTGGATTGCAATTTGCAGCAGTAATCCCACATCGCACTGACCTATCCAGCCATAATTTTACATGGGACTGACCTATTCCGCTGTAATCCCACACAGGTTTAGCCTATCCAGCAGTAATCCCACACGGGACTGGCCTCCTCAGCCATAATCCCACACAGGATTGCTGTATGCAGCAGTAATCCCACACGGGACTGCCTATGCAGCAGTAATCCCACACGAGACTGTCTTATCCAGCATTATTCCCCTACGAGACTCATCTATCCAGCAGTAATCCCCGACAGGACAGGCCTATCCAGCAGTAATCCCACTTGGGACTGGACTATCCAGCAGTAATCCCACAGGGTACTGGTCCACCCAGCAGTAATCCTACACAGGACTGGCCTATCCAGCAGTAATCCCACATGGGACTGAACTATCCTGCAGTAAGCACACACTGGACTGCCCTATGTACCAGTAATCCGACGGCACTGACCTATCCATCCTACATGGGATTAACTTTTGCCAGTAATCCCACATGGGACTGAAGTTATTGTCTGTACCAGATAATCTATTCCAGACATTATTGTCTGTACCACATCACCTATTCCAGACCTTATTGTTTGCTGTACATGTTATGCTTTCAATACTGCTGCATCTTTGGCGGATGACCCCGCAAGGCGAGATGCTGGGGTTCTCAGAACGCTTGTTGTTCACGCCATATCTTGGAAACTACAGAAGGCAGATGCATGAAACTTCTATACAGTACAGCATGTATACTATAGGACGGTGTGGCTCTTGTATGTTTTGCATCTTTCCTATAATGTGATCAGTTTCGAAATAGTTGATGCTTCACAATTACATGTATTTCACATTGGTTAAACGCTGTAGATGTCGGCAATCCACTCATTGCTATATAAATCTCGAGTCCTCACTGGGTTACTGCAACAAAGAAACTCGCCTCTTTGTAATTAATATTTTTAGATGCGCACCTTTGTTTAGGATACTTATTGCTACATTCATTTTATAGCACTTTTCCTTAAATTATGTGCCCACTCAAGGCAAGGTGGGAGGTTGGGGGAGACGTATGTTTTTGCTTAAAAAAAACACAACCAGCATAGGCTTCATGCCGGAGCGGCAACTCAAGGGTCAAAGCGGAACCTCTAGTTCACACTGGCCATCGATGGATAAAAATCTACATAGTGCTGTAAATATAGTCTGGAGAGGGAGATTGGAAACCATAGAGTGTCATGTGTCAATGCACCCTGTGGACGATGGCTTGAATAGTTCGCGTTTCGTGAGACGCGTCGGTGATTATTTTTTAGTACCCTTGAATTGAGCCGATTGTTGTGGCGCGCACATTTCGGAAAATGTTGGTTGAACGTCGTCTATTTTTGGTCTTAATTTTGATGTAAACGGTTGAACGCCAAGAAACGGCCAGACCTAGGAAGATTTAACAAACAATATAGACATCAGTAACAGCCAACATTTTGTAAGTATAGGTCCATCAGAGCAAACTCAGCCACACAAAAACCTCTGATGGCATGCATGAAAGCGTGAAAACTTGAGCATGAAAGTTTCTTGGTCTAAAATTTCATTCATGACTCCTAACTAGGTCAACTCCATTGAGGGCTTACTATGGCTCGGATTCTTTACTATTCCCACAATCTTATTGATTATAGGAATTTATTCTACATCTGAGGTAATATTGTCATAAATGTGTTTAATTTAGTTTCCCCATGAAACTGTGTAATCGCGATTTCTCAGGAACTACAGCTCGGATGTTTCTCAAATTTGGTACACTATGCCCCTTTTACGGTCCTGTAGTTTTCGACAACATTGTTCACAGGTACATTAACTATTACTATAAGATTAGACGTTTACACTAATAACCTATTACCGTACCTCACATTTGTCGTTCAAGCAATGAACAAAGGTGGTCACGTTGTGTAAGCATGATTCTTGTGCGGTTTAATTTCAGTGGGTCTAAATTGTCTATTATAACTGAGAGAACAATGGAAGACTTATCCATAAAACTTGAGTCTCTTGATCAAGAGACAGATGCATTTGTGCAAGATGATGGAATAGCCTACGGCCATTCTGCAAATGTATCTATGGAAGAAGGAGATGTAAAAGTGAAAACAGAACCAACAGCCCAGTATGAGGATGGAGAACAACAAGGTGGTGTTGAGTGCGAACCATGTGAACAAGTACCGGTAAGCCAAGAAAAATATTTGTCAATCGGATTAAAAAGTAGATCTACAAAAAACGCTCCCCATCCCAATTATTGCTCATGTATATCTGGCATCAACATCCCCATTTTGAAGTTGTGGGAAAGGACCAATGACAGATCTTTCCGTGATTTCCGGATGAATGATTGAAATGTCAAGGTTAGGTCCCAACTGTGTGGTACGACAAGATGAGTTTTACATATACGTTACACTTTTTGCCATATCACTGCAAAGTGAGATGGCCAGACGTGTGACCTTGATCTGCCGACAGCTAGGTCCTTCAACAAAGAAGCCCGGTTCTTGGCTCAAATCTGACAGCGAAATGCAATATATGGAGAATTACTTTCAGATCTGGTTTTAATATGATCTAACAGCTTTGGATATAATTCTATTAAACGGCTCATGGTGAAGTATGCTACAAGGTTATATTAAATTCACAAACTGTAATTAGAGCATTTCCACAAAGTGGATGCTGTTATGTTTTCTTCATAAACGGCTCCGCCGCCGCCGCAATGTGAATATAGCTGAAACTTTTAAATATGTTCGAGTCAGATTTTGTGTGCTATCTCCTTAGATCTGAGAAATTTGTCTGGTTGTGTTTCGATAGCCGCTGCTCACCACTAGGCGGTGTTGATCTTGTAGTCGGAGCACAGGTAAACCTTCTCTGACGATTTCGTCTGAACGACTTACCTGATTTCTTTGAAATTTTATTATAATGATCCAGTTGTTCCGAAGATTATCGAGAGACATGTTTATGATCCCCTGTATGAGTATCATCATACAATCTACTGCATGATGGAAAATCAGGCTTCAGGCCCCAACACTCAACACAAACAACCCTCACCAAACTCACAGAACAATGGCTTAAGGCAGTAGATGATCAGGAGATAGTTGGTGTAACTTGTATAGATTTTAAGAAGGCCTTTGATCTTGTAGACCACACAATCCTTCTCCAGACACTAAAATGTTATCACTTCAGCCAATTTGCATATAACTGGATGGAATTCTACCTACATAATAGACAACAAACAGTAGAAATTAGAAACACGAAATCACATTCAAATGCAATATCAGCAGGCGTTCCACAGGGGTCTATTTGCCACAGCTATTGAAATGTTTTCTGATGATACC
Organism: Hanleya hanleyi; assembly: GCA_036873755.1. Classification (NCBI taxonomy): domain Eukaryota; kingdom Metazoa; phylum Mollusca; class Polyplacophora; order Lepidopleurida; family Hanleyidae; genus Hanleya; species Hanleya hanleyi. Next base: position 4,178 of record JAVTVY010048339.1, on the reverse strand, counting down.
ACACTTGAGTAGATCTGGTAAAACGGTTCAGGAAGTACAAATAGCTCTAAATAACAAGCTTGAAAGGACTCGCAAGTGGTGTGTAAATAATAGAAGAGAAAACATTGTCCATGCTTATTGTCAGTTCTCAGAAACTAAGTCCCATGGATGCAACACTTGACATATTTCTGGACCAACAACCTATCAAGAATGTTGATTAAGTTGAATTGCTTGGTGTCCATATAGAGAATACCCTAATAGGAAAGTTACATGCCGAGATTGTCACAAAGAAAATTTCTCCATTAACATGCCTATTGTATAGAAATAGACAAATTTTATCTAGGAAAGCTAAACAGATGTTTTATTGTTTCTGTGTACAGCCTAATATAGATTACTATATCACTGTCTGGGGAAATGCTCCTTGAAAGAGTTCACAGGCTTCAAAAACGTTCTACCAGTATTATAAGGAATGCCTCTCTTCGAACAACTGAACTGGATTACCATATATGAAAGAATCTTTACACAAAAAGCCATATAAAAGTCTCAATTGCATGTCAAACTCTCCTATCTCTAAGTTATTTCTGAACACTGCTGAAAGTCAAAAGGCGAACTCTGATCAACCACCACGAACAAAAGGTATATCCCAAAATGCAGAACTGAGTACTTCAACGGAAGTTTGAGATTCTCCGGCCCAATAATTTGGAATAGCCTTCCCCAGTTCATAAAGGAAGCCAAGTCAGTGAAGTCTATGTACATTTGTAAATACGTTCAGCTAAATTTCTTGTTTGTCATGCTTTAGCCGTATGTATTTCACTTTTAATTTCACCTCAAGGGAGAACAGTTTATGTAAACTGATTGTGTTACCCTCTGAAAATAAAGAATTTATATAACGTCAAAACCTCCATAACCATTATCATGATTAAAGTTGTTTTCATTAAACTCTTATGTGCGATCTCCCTAGGGCTTTAGATTTCACCTGCTTGTTTTTTTGTGGCATTTGGTCGCCACTAGGTGGCGCTGTAGACATTGTAACATATCTTCCAAACAACGTGTTTGATTTCCATGAGATTTGCATATAATGATCTTGCACGATAGGCAAAGGGCTGACAAGATTTTGTTGGTGCTGGCGAATCATGGAGGCGCATTTTTGCATCTCAAAATAATATTTTGTTTTCACAAAAATGGACATTCACTTCTTACTCAGGGAAAAGTAATTTTATTTTGCTGAGCATGAATGTAACATTCCCAATGTTATAAATCACATCCTTTGCAAGCCAAATGACCACTTTTTTTAAATACATGAAATTCTCATGACTTGAGCCCAATATCTGCCTTCCCCATGCCACATCTGAGGATTTTGCTTCATCCTGTAGTTTCGTGATATTGTTCATCATTGGGGGCACTATAGACAGTAAACTTATATAGCACAATTTATTGGCATATTTTCTGTTCATGAAGTTTATTATTGTCAGACAGAGTTAAATGCCGTCATTTACATCTGACGACGATACAGCTCACCAATCTCCAAAGTACGAGTTGTCACAGCGAAACAGCTCACCAATTATCAGTATGCGAGTTGTCAGAGCATTTCCATCATAGCTCTTAGATTTGTATCTAATACCGCTTATGCCGGTGCTAGGGGCCGTGTCATCCAAGTTGCCACATGAACAGGTACAATAAAAGCGTACCTGAGATACAACACATATCACGAATCGTAAGATTCTTGGTATGTGCTTTAGAATAGGTTAACCAGAGGACTATTCTGTGAAGTCATGTGATGCAGTCAGTATGTGGGCACCTCTTCCCACTTCCCTTATATGTGTTGTAATTTCAATGGACTGAATTTTTTTTGTTTTTTGTTTTTTGATTGAAATTGAAGGGCCAACTCTCATACGGATTTTGCAGCTCATCAACATATTGCTTGATTTATATCACATTATACATTTTTTTTTACAATTACTAATTTTATTAAAATTATGGTTTAAAAATGGATTGAAAGGACATTGGTGCTGTTAGCGCTGGCATTTACTCATGTGGCATAAGGTATAGACAGCTAAATATATCCAAATCTAGTCTACATCAGCCCCTGCTTACACACATCACTAAAATGCAGTCAGAGAAAATATGCTGCCATCAGTATGGTCAGTATGGAGAATTGCAAGGATTCAAGTGAGCTTGAAGTCAGGCCATTTTGGTCAAATAAACATACTGTAACACTGATATTTTTCTGTATCCCTGTCTATTGTAGGCCTGTATGTTGACCATTCTGGTAATAAAGCCTGACTAGCAGACTGCTTGTGTCAACTGAATGCGACGTTAAACCCTAATTCTCTCTCTCTCTCTCTCTGCTTGTGTCAACAAAGTAAACGCTTCCTTTCCAGAATCAGTTCTATTTCTCTCTCCGTCATGGATATAATAATTTGATCCTGTTCATTGGTATGGCTATCCATGTTACATTTCTTTATTTCCCCGTGGCTCTGAAGCCCTAGGCCTCCAGATATTTGGAGTTGCATTCTGGTCATTTTTCAATGAATAAAAACCACAACTTATCACTCAGTTAATGCTCTTTTTCTCTTTTTTTTCATGTCTAGTTTGATTGTGATTTTAATTTTTATACTTGTGCTCGAATCTTATTAACTTGTAAAAATAAAGTTGTTCGAACTAAAAATATGTTTGTAAATATTTGCAATAATTTTTTCAACAAATGGTGTTGACCCAACGTCACTTTAAACGTCACTTTAGGGATATAGAGAGATTGAAATTTCGTGCCCATTACTGTTGTAAACTAAAGAAATAATGTTTTCATAGGCATGCAGCCTAATTCATACAATCAGGAATGAAAAGTGGGTTAGAATCTTTATGTTCAAACTTTGGAAAATAAAAGTGGCAATTTGAAATTTTATTTTTATTCGATTTTTTAATGTCGGTGGGTCCACGAAACACAAAAAGTTGCCACACATTGAGTTTCGCCCATTGGTAAAGAAATCCCTTCTCAGAGGCACTACTACCAGGGATGATTCCTGATTGATCATCCTCCAGGGGTATGTGCCCCACCCTCTGTCCCATCCTAAAAAAATTGCCACCCCTAGCTGGGGATCTGCCTAAATTTGGGAGATCTAAAGCCCTGTGAGTACAAAATTATGTGTTACAAAATTATCCGGGGAAATGCTCTTCGCCCTTGTTTCACACGAGCTTTCATTAATTATGATGGCAGATTTTGAACATGTATTTAATAACTCAGCTTATTATACCCCCCGGGGTATACTGGAATCGGCTTGCCCGTCTGTCTGACCGTCTGTCTGTAGACACAATTTTGCCCAAACTACTCCTCCTAGGATTTTAATGAAACTTTACATATATGTTACCTATGGTTTGAAGATGTGCATGCCCTATTTTCAAGGCGAAATTTTTAGTTTTGACATATTTATGACGTTTTGAACTTGATAGGACTTTGCCATTTTCAGGATCTATTCCCATGTACAGATAAGTTTCTAGTGTAATCAACTACTCCTACTATTTTTATCAGAAGATTCTCAAACTTTGTAGACAAGTTTGAAGATTTGCATCTCCTATTTGTGACATGAAATATTAATTTTTGTCCAAATTTCCCAGACTTGGAATGACCAGTATATTATTGTTTTTATACTGTATTGACATATCATTCAGATCCCTTAGGATAACAGTTAAATCTATTTGAAGTTGAAATGTGTTATAAAAATAAGGCTGATGTTTTTTGTTGTTGTTTTTTAATTCAGCCCTTTGTTAAGAAGTGTTCTGGTGACGAGCAGACGCGTGTGGATGGTTTGTTATCTGGCATTCCATTTCCTGTTACCATGTACATGGTAAACTTCAAGACGAGAGAAAATACAAAACTGCCCAGCGAATCTGTAACAGTTTGCAATCTAGAAACGGATATTAAAGGAAGAATGGCACCTGGAAGAGTTAATAATGCTGGTGAAAAGCCATACAAAGGCTTGTCCTGTCCATATAGCTGTTCACAGAAAAGAAACCTAGACAGACATGAAATGAGACCTACTGACACTAAACCATATTTTTGTACATTCTGTCCCTGTGGATATAGTAACAAAGAGAGCCTTGGCAGACATGAAAGAACACATACTGGAGAAAAACCGTTTAAATGTCCGCTCTGTTCATATAGCTGTTCAAAGAAAGGGAACCTGAAGGATCATGAAAGGACA
>JAVTVY010048338.1:0-246125 GCA_036873755.1 Hanleya hanleyi | reverse complement strand
GAACAAAAGACGGCCGTTATTATCTGTGTGTCCCAAATGATCTCGTACCATTCGAGTTTATTATACATGTATGTAGGGGCATTGGAATACACGGACAGTAACACAAATACACGGTATTTGACGATTCTCGGGATTCCAGCTACGTTTTAATGGATCCGATCCGTTGAAACCAGAGAGTGAAGGATAATGATCGGGTATATCTGGTTATCGTAGTAGCACGAATATTTAAATTTCATGTTATTTTCCAGGAATTTCTATGCAAAGCTGAAGAAACTAATTCAGCCTGAGTCCGATTTGCGTAATATATTTCGCCGACATATGTATCTCCGCTTCCATAAATAACGAATATAATTGTTTTCTTCGGTATTAAACATTCAACGTATTCAGCATTATCCAGTATAGATTATTTATTAATCTCATCTTTCTATGAATTGTATTAGTTAAACGCAGCATATAAACGTGGTGGGAAAATCCGCTGACATAGTGACAAAAATTCATATGACACGTCAGTCCAGTAGTATATTAAGGTGAAATCTCATATTTCAAAGGGTGTGGGAGGAATGCAGCACATGTCTGTTAGAGATCACGTCCGGGTCAAAAGCCATTGTCGATGAAGGATTTGCCATGGCAACTTGGAAAATAGAGAAGTCACGTGACTGGCTAAGGTAGATTTGAAAGTAGGTTTTTGAATCCCCTTTTGATGGGTGCTAAGGGGTCGGACAAGATATCGACTCGAAGCGCTCGTAGAGGTACATGTAGATCACCTGATCGGTAAGGTATATGGGATTACTAGGAATAATGAAATGCGGCATACGGGCTTTGCACCCAAAAACTGGCGAAAACCCCGATCAAGTTGGTCTACGTTGGTCGTGGAGGGTTCATGGAGGATCTTCAAGGAATCGACATGTAAACTAGGCCTGAGGATGGTTCAGAGCGGAAATTACTTCAGGGTGCGGATACACTGAGGCGTATGCGCAGTGTAGGCGTAGCGAAAGTGAGTATTTTGAAGAGCACAGGGGCATGTTTGAGCGGTCTATGGGCGTTCCTTGCCGTAGATGGGCCCACAGGTCGACATCGGGCCTTACAGACTAGTCTTTTGTGTTAATGCCGTCGTTTTCATCTGACGACTACACAGCTCACCAATCCCCAGTGTACGAGTTGTCACAGCGAAACAGCTCACCAATTACTAATATACGAGTTGTCAGAGCATTTCCATCATAGCTCTTTAGATTTGTATCTAATACCGCTTATGCCGGTGCTAGGGGCCGTGTGATCATGTCATCCAATCTGCCACATGAACAGGTACAATAACAGCTTACCTGAGATGCAACACTTATCACGAATCGTTAGATTCTTGGTATGTGCTTTAGAATAGGTTAACCGGAAGACCATACTGTGAAGTTATGTGGCTCTGCCAGTATGTCGGCACCTCTTCCCACTTCCTTTATATGTGTTGTAATTTGAGCGCTTATGGAGTTGACTACGTCTGGGACGGTATGGACTGGAAATGAGAAAATAAGCGCAGTCGAAGAGTAATAACCAAAAAGGACTTTCTCAAGGATAAACAGGTTCGTGTTTATGCGATCTAGAGACCACTTATAGCGCGCATGGTGTCATATCGAAGCCCCCGTAGTGTAGACGACTGCCCTGGTTTGAAACGGAAGTGAAGTAATGATACGCATGCGCAGTTGGGCAGCATTAGCGAAAGCGGGCGTTGTGCGCTTGCACCGGAACGTGTTTGTGTGAGATATCGACAAGCCCTAGTCCAACTGGACCGTCTGGGATGTCGTCTTGAAGTGCTCGTGGTGTAGGCTACGACTGGCAAGACTGGTGTGCTTTTTATTGAAGGTCCCGTCATGGAAGTAACCCCTTTCCTTGATCTTTGACCCGGACGTGAATTCGACCGAACGTGACGTCATCCGCTCTCCGCATTCCCTCCGCATCCTGCCCCTACCCCCAGAACCGATAAGAGATTCCACCCTAGTAGTCAGGCCCCATAGGTCTCAGGTAAAAGCAAATGCTGCGATGACATCAGGTCAAGCACATCACCAAACCACTCGTCGGTTAGGATAGAATAAAATGGGACAAATGGTAAATATATCACTCGAAGCAACAAATAAATGTTCAAATTCCCATCTCATGAACTTTGGAATTTAAGATCAGAGATATTGAAAAAGAAGTGTACTACATACAGTCTAAGAAATGCTGATGCTCTATGGACATGAGTGCGAATAATTAAGCAACAAATTGGTCTCGTTTAAAATCCAACCAGTGAACATTTTGTGATCTATAGAATAGATATTGGTAGCATTGATAACTAATTTGGTCAGCTCAAAACCATTTTGGTTCAATGTATTTCTCGCTTGTTCCGCTTTCTCAAATCTATCTGTGTGACATTTGATTCTATTTGTCTAAATTGTGTATCACATTAATGAGCACAATAATGTAAAATTACAATACTAAAAGAAACGAGTGTAAATATTCCCATAATACAAATACGATAGCATTTATAATGAAAACATAGACAAAAACAGATCATTTTCTGCAGACGACTCGCTATTCGCTCTAGAAATAATAATGAAAGATACTAGAGACGAGCTTAATTACCTGCTAATAATGCATAATTGCTAATTGTGTCATAATGCAACATCAGAATCACACTGAATCGTTGTTCGAAAACATCTGGTGTAATTGAACGTCATTCAGTGTTATCAAATACAAAATTAGTCCTGGACCTTATAAACATTTATCTGAAATTCTTGCAACGATTTCTTCTGGTAAAAAGAAGTAGTCATAGTCAGACTAGTTCAGTCTCCTGTCATATGACTAAGTATACATATTTATATAGGCATTCTTATTTAAATCTCGACAGTTCTATAGTTTAAAACCTCTTGTCGAGAAGGTAGTTCATCATTCCCGGTTTACCCTTCTTTTAGCAGTACAATGTTCGAAAACAAAGGGTCTCTCTTTCGTAAATTGAATCGATTGATGACCTGAAATTGTAGCAGGATAAGAATCATACTGCGTGTTATGATCATAGATACGGCCTGTCCAAGTCAACGAGAGCTGCTTCTATCTTCCCAATGTCTAGGTATGGTTTACTTCGGTTCTTACTTATTTGTGAAGACAAGTTTGGAATAACTGCAAGATGTTCAATGGTCACGTCCAACCAATGGACATCACGTTACCAACCTGGGTCATTATATAACGTACACGTGTTTTCTGCATGTCTCAAAAATACAGAGTAAATGTTTCACGTGACAGAAAATGACACACAACCTTTGATATGAGAATGTGGGGGAAATATGACCATGGAACACGGACGAATATAGTTTTACTCGACAATTATGAGGGTAACAATTAGGGGAAAAACTATAATTGTCAATGCACAGTTATGCTAGCACACATTAAATCTATAGCTTCCAAAGAAGCTCACATCAAAGGCGAAGTTTCAGTTGTAGTAAATGGATCGTGTCGAGGCTTGCGTATCAGAACATTATGCATCGTTATTAACAGTACTGGAAACCAGCGGTTGCTGGACTCCATAGCGGTACTCTTTGTCTACCTAGGATGTGACAGCACTGGAGAATTGGATGTCGGCACTTACGAATATTGACTAAACACTGACGTCCATAATTGGACAATATCATATACTAGCATGAGCGTATTCATGTGTCTGTAAATGGTAACCCGTTAATGCGAACATCAAAAACAGCCTCAGCCACACACGATACCGATACCGACTACGTCGCCAATTGCATTATTTTAATGACGGAGATAATCAACGATTGGAACCGAACAAACAATTCTCTATACCTTTATATAGAGCTATAATACGGATCGGAAAACATGAAAAACTATACCATCCTTTAAACGTTTTTATTCGGCAGGGTTATCAATTGCCATGTTCAGATGACATTGCCAGATTTGTATATCCCCATCGACTACTCGTGAGAAGGTACCTGGTGGTAAAAAAAGCAGGAACTAACCATCAATGTGGTAATGTTGGTAGGCTGTGTTTCATAGCACGGAACATCAGTGTTTTCGTCGCTACATCATAGGTCGAAATTGAGTGACAGGAAGGCGACGACCAGCCACAATTCCTGGGTTTTAATTGATCATAAATGATAATCGACTTGCATATGAGAACCATTTTAATGCCTTCCGGTCTTCTATCTGCTGGCGACTAAATGTCACTGCACCTGAAACTCAAAGGTAAGAAATATTACATTAAAAAACCGCGAATTATGATAAATATGACAGGTCTAACCAATGATGATTAAATATTTATCTAAATTGTTTCAAGTACGACAAATCTATTTTGAGAGTCAAACATTTAACATCGCTATTGTGTTTTCATTATATGTAGGATAGGCAGACTCATTGTGAAGCTATCACAGGAAACACCACTTGTTTCGGCTATGTTTTTGATGAAAGTAGACTTCCCATCGTCTTGATTAATGAGATAAATCACAGATCAGTGACCCTGTCGTATAATCATTATAAGTTCCAAAATCATAATCGGTTTCTTGCAAACTGTCATGTCGTCATTTCGATTGAAATGTGCAAATTACTGGGATTAACCCTACCTGGCCTGGGGGGGGGGGCACTTTCCGCCCCCCAACCTTGTTGGTTTTTCGCTCCTATCTCCGGAACGACAAAAATTGAGAGCTAAAACTTCGTGACTTTTTAGAATATCATATTGGGTTCATTTTGAACCTATTTGCATGACCCCCAGCGCAGCGGATCATGGGTAAATTCAAAATAGCGGCCATGTGGGGTACCAGAAAAGTGATCTTTTTGTCATATTTCTTCAAAATTTTGGCTGCAATTTTTGCAAAGAAATATCAAAACAAAACAAAATCTGACCAAAAATGCTCTTTCTGAAAATTACGTCACAGTAATGTCATCATGGCGGCCATCTTGGATTTGTTTACATTTTCTTGTAGAGCTTGACCCAATGCTATGGTGTGGTAAGTTTCAACCCTTTAGTCTTAGCGATAGCGAAAATATTTAGGGGGCACTTTGCGCTCCCTCTCCCAGGCTGCGATATACTCCAAATCGCCCAGGCCAGATACGGTTATATTGGGCCATGAAATTTTGCACTTTGTATTTCAAGTTCAACCCAAAACGGCCTCAACCACATCTGTAAATCAGACTTATTCCCTTAGGCCATACTTGGAAAATAAATAAATAAGTAAATAGTACGTTAATCTGAGATATATGTATTCACTAGCATCGAAGTTGACAGACTGGTTCTATGTGCGGTGTAGATGCTGTTTAATTATCATATCTATGAAAAATATTTCCGTTCCGGATAACATATGTAATGATATATTTACTAGGGATTTGAAAATCTACGATAGACTGTACAAACTTATCCAGCATCAGACAAAATGTTCTATGTACAATTTAATATGCATTTATCACACTTTTCATCACTGTTATGTGAAATCAGCACCGGTGAAGTGAAGGTGTTCATTGGAAGATTCCATTTCGCAAGTCGGATGAGGAAAGGGACGTCTGCTTTCCTACAAGCAACATCCATCGTGAAATTGGCTAACAAAGCGACAAAAATAGACATATATCCACGTAAATTCCACAAAGCTGACACAACTGACAGTATCCTCATTTGAGAGACCACATAAACTCATCCATGACATTGGTACGATGCCAACCGAGACGGGAGCATCAGTGGACGAGTTTTTTCAAGAAAGGAGAGAACGGTTGTCAGAGTTTGAAATATGTTTTCAACCTTTCATGATAATTTTTGTTGATAATCAAAATAATGTTTTCATAGACGTGCCCAATGGTTATTTTATGGATGGTCAGTGTGGGAAAGTTATCCCTTGAGCTAGGGATCTGAAACTTACCACGTCATACTCTTGGATCAAGCTCTCCGATTCGATGACGTCACAGTGACGTCATTTTTAGGGAAGACATTTTTTTTATATTTTTTGGCCTTATTTGTACTTTTTTGTGTGATTTCTTCGACAAAGCTGCAGGATAAATTAGCATATAATAATCTGATGTGAAATAAAAGCTTTTGGCTACTTTTCCTAGCGGAAAGACAGGAATTTTGAAGAAAAATGAAAAACAAAAACAAAAAATGCTCGTGGGGTAATACAAATATGGTTGTTCCGTAGATAGGGTAGAAGGTTTTGGATTTAACTATATTTCCCTATTCCTTGTACGAGTAATGTGTCAAATTTCCTATCCTCAAACGAATAGCATATTAAGGTAATACATAGTGATAATCTCATTTGTCTTCATCCAATGATTCTGAGTTATACTTTCACATATGAAATCGCCCAGTATGCCCCGGGATCACACACCGCACATCGTCAAATAGACATCAAACCTTGACTGAAGAACCTGATGGTTATAATGAAACAGTTGCATGTTAATGGATTACTGATTTGTTGAAATTTCAGAAAAGACAGTTCATCAAACCTGAGGATACAATTCGTCCGCACCATCACATATTATCAAAATCGGTCCAAACATGGAGAAGAGCTCACCCAAGGATTTCCTGGAATTCCGAGTTGCGCATTACATGCACCTCACTGTATCACCTCTACTCCTCATCGCTGGAATTGTGGGAAATGTTGTTTCGTTCTGCGTGTTTTATCCCAAAGTGAGAAAGTCTGTCAAACAATCCTCTTACTGTTACTTATCTATCCTAGCCGTATTTGACACATTATCATTGGTTTTATCGACGATGAGAGGATTTATGCAGGAAGCGTTCAGCCTGGATATAGTTCTCCTATGTAAATGCGGGTATTACCTGTTTTTAAACTATCTGTGCACCGATATGTCCGTCTATATCATAGTATGTATGACAGTGGATCGAGCTATCAGCGTCTTCATCCCTTTTAAAGCAAAAATCTACTGTAACAGAAACCGAGCTCTGGTGTCAGTGTTGGTGATTCTATTGGTATTGACGTGTATCAACTCTAATGTTGTTTTTGTCAATGAACCTCAATCTAAGCTTCTTATCCTTGACAATAACACGGATTATCTGTTTTACTGTGGGGCCACTGAAGGTAATCGTCAGTGGTCTGAATTTATTTGGCCATGGGTAGACTTGAGTATTCTCTCGTTTGTCCCATTTGTGGTGTTAGTGAGTCTTAATGTTGGCATATTCCTACGAATGAGGAGGCAGACCAAACGCATCCACGCAATGGGAGCTGGCATACCTGGATCCCGTGCCTCCATGCAAAGAAGAACTAATATACTATTGTTTTCCATCTGCGTTTTATTCCTGGCGACAACATCACCACTGGCCATTTTTCACATTATCGAGCCATATTTGTCAAGTGACGATTCACATGCGGAAGCAGTTCATATGTTAGTCAATACCATAGTGATTCATCTTCTATTCCTGAATAACTGCGTGAATTTCCTGTTGTATTGTTGGAGTGGACGAGAGTTCAGAAACGATCTTCGCAAAATGTGCTGTGGAAAAGGCAAGCAAGAAGAGACATGGAACTTGATGGCGCTGGCTTGATATTGGAAGCGTGCTACAAAAAATCCACCATATTCTTCACTTCTTTTTTTTCAGTTCGGCTCCTTTTGGATAGAATTGTCGCTATATACTCTGAACAAATACGATCTAAATAAGCTATACAATGGATACGTGAACGAGCAAATTTACTTCAGAAAATTTGTTTTATATTTCACCTTGTTTGCAATATTTTTATCGTCCAATTGGTCCTATCCTCGCATATCAAACATGGGGCATTTGTTGAATCCGGTTAAATCCTTTCCACATAACGATCAGTTTAAATCGTCAAAATCTATCAGAAACGAAAGGAAGCTTGTTTGAATACAATCATCAAACGACATCGTATATCGCACGCATCTCTATATATTATTAGTGTGAAACGCTGGAAATACCAGGGCGGTAAACATTTCAGATAATACCTTCTGTGATACACGCACTTCCCATATGTTTCAATACTATGCGTATAAAGTGTCCAGTATAAAGTGTCCTGTAATCTATTGCAGCATCAACAGAAAATATTGCGAATTATATTCTATAGTCTATTTTACAGTATTTAATGTGCATTTTACTGGCAACCTTGCTGCACCAAAGCTACAGTAGATAACCGTAACATTTAGGGCATAATTTTACATTGTACCATGTATCAGAAACACAAACACGAATACGTTACAGAAACTCAACTTTGCCTGGGGTATACGCCCTCATATCACATTGATGAGCTTCCAGTGCCGCTCTCATTAAATAACACTCTACCGCGGTAGTTAAGGTGCTGCTACTGTGCTTCTACCGCATCGCTACTGCATTACTGTGGCGTTGTCACCGCATTGCTATTGTTCGAAATAACGGAATACATGGTATTGACGATTCTCGTGATTCCAGCTACGTTTTAATGGAACTGATGAATTGAAAAAAAGGGTGCGAAGGATAATGATCGGGTATATCTGGTTCGTGTAGTAGCGCGAATATTTAACCCTATCTGGCCTGGGCTTTTTGAGACCTGTCCAGGCCTGGGAGGGGGGGGGGGGCGAAATGACCCCCACGTCATTATTTTTCTTATTCCTTGAGCTAGGGAACTGAAACTTACCACACTATACCCTTGAGTCAATCTCTACCAGGAAATGTAAAGAAAAACAAGATGGCCGCTTTGATGACGTCACAGTGACGTCATTTTCAAAAAACGTCATTTTTGGACGATTTTCCTTCCGATTTCCCGATTTTAATGTGATGTGAAATAAAATAGTGTTTTCCCACTTTGCATCGAGGAAAAGCAGAAATTGTGAAGAAATATGACAAAACATCACTTTTCTGGTACCCCATGTGGACGCCATCTTGAATTTTCCCATGATCCTTGGCTCGGGGGTTATGTAAATAGGCTAAAAATGACCCCGATATGATAAACTATAAAGTCACGGAGTTTTAGCTCTCCATTTTCTGTTATTCCGGAGATAGCGCAAAAAGTTTGGTAGGGAGATGCGTTTTGCTCCCCCCCCCCCCTCCTCACCAGACTGGTAGGGTTAAACTTGTTACTTTATATGAATTTATATGCAAAGTTAAAGAGTCCGAATTGTGTAATATATTTGGTCGACCTATGTATTTCCCCATCCTTGAATGATGAATATAATTGTTTCTTTCGGTATTCAAATTCAGCATTATTCATTATAGATTATTTATTACTCCCATCTTTCTATGAATTGTATTAGTTAGACGCAACATATAAACGTGGTGGGAAAAGCTGCTATTATATTAAGGAGAAATACCTTATTTCTAAGGGTGTAAGGGAAATGCGGAGGGAGGATGACGTCAGGTCCGTTAGAGATCTCTCAAAAATCATTTCATATGTATATATGCTCAGTGACGGGCTATACACCATACCAGATGTCATTTCTTTATTATAAAGCCAGTTGCACACAATCCAACACCGATAGAGGAGGTTGTTCATCACAGGGACAATCCACGGGTGTAATACATGTGGGCCGTCATAGCTCAGTCGGTGGTGCATCGGCGCGTTTAGCCGGACTCGTGGGTTCGATTCCCGCCGACGACCAATTTTTCGCTCTCAAAAAACATTTCATACTATATAACTTAATATTATATCAGACAACCATAGCTTCGGAAAGGACAATTCCCCCACCCCCTTCCCGGGCGTATCCTATCCACCGGACAATACCCCCCTGGATAAATTCCCAAAGGACAATTGATAAATTCCCCGCCCCAGGACAATTTTCCTCGGGAGCCCCACAGATGCCTCAGTTAATCGCCTCTTACGACAAGCTCTCTGAGGGGCTGAGGCTTATTCTACCATGACCGGAGGTGTGCACGACATCCCAGGTCAATCCCTGGAAGCCCCACGTGGCCATGTAGTTATATCGACAAACAACGCAACTTCTAGTTTGCCATCCTGATCCATGATTAAGAGATGGAAGTTGGCGAGTTTTCGAGCCCGTTTCAAAATCAAGTAAAAAAAAAAAAAAACCTACCTCGTAAAAGGTAAGGCAATACCATTCATGCCATTGGATTTTTGTTTCATTCTATGCAAAATCTGGCCATGTTGATTTCCTACATGTTCGATCTGAATCCCCACTTTGTTGAAGGCAAGATTTACTTCCCTTGGTAAATAGTAATAAAGGGCTGGCATCGTGATTGGTCACCTGCGTTGCACGCACACTCATTTTCAATATAATATTCAGTAAAACTTATGCGGGATAACGTGCTGGAATAATTCATCCCACACACGTTAATGTGAGATGAGCCTGTGCAAAGCAATGTGGCCAGTCACGACGGAGTATTTTATGGAAAAAGCAAATATGCTCTATTTTCTCAGATTCAAATTAAAGTGCTTTAGAATGGCCAAATAATTTTGAGAACGTTTTTAACTGCAATGAGGTAGCCATGTCCATCTCTCTGCACCATGGTGACCCCAATCACATAATCTGTCCAGATTATCCATCATGTGTTGTATTAGCATTCTGGGGAAGGTTGGACTAGGACTGTATGCCTACCATACATGGATATGATGGATATGATAATCTCAGTGAATTCAAACTGTCCAAATTACTGTGCTTTAATTAGCCTAGATGAGGAAAATCAGTTGTTTTTGTTATGCCGGTAGTTCCAGATACAGAGAGACGCATTATAATTACTAGTGGTTCAGCTGTAACCTTCTCCCTCCCCCCCCCCCCTTCCAGATCCCAGATCCATAACTGAACATTGCTCAATAATGTCACACCGTGCAACTGCAGGATCTGATGCCAGTGATGGACAGCTCCAGAACAGGTTTAACAATTTTTAATACAGCCGCAGGGCCTGGTACATCGGTATGGTACATGTGTCTACCTGTCGGTATATAGGGAATGTTAGACTTCTGCATGCTGTTACAGGCATTACAGGAGTGAGTGGGAAATAAACATTTCAAACTTACCTTTATGATTGCTCGCAACAGAGGAACACTATAGGTTAATTAAAAAGTTGAATTTGGCCATGGAATGGACTGGGAATGAGGTGCATT
This sequence comes from Hanleya hanleyi, assembly GCA_036873755.1. Classification (NCBI taxonomy): domain Eukaryota; kingdom Metazoa; phylum Mollusca; class Polyplacophora; order Lepidopleurida; family Hanleyidae; genus Hanleya; species Hanleya hanleyi. Next base: position 235,113 of record JAVTVY010048338.1, on the reverse strand, counting down.
AACCAAAATCACAGTCAACATTGACACAATTCTGGTCTTGTGATTGATTGACAATGCCAGATATTATATAGATCCACTGGCATGTTTTTGCATTAGTAAGCTTAATATTTGTCCATATTTGCGCTAACCCAGTCAAATCAAACCTGGATTGCCCTGGGTCTGTTTGCACCAGCACACCAATCAGTGGGCGTAAGAAAGTCTGCAATGAAAGAGTCAGAATTTCCATAAAATACTAATGTGTTATGTACGGCATGGTATAAAGGAAAATATGGGTTGTCATAGCTTTCACTTTTTCATAGGCTTATTTATTATTACGCTCCAGAAACAAAGACCGATCTCGCTCTGGAGTAGAGCATCCTCGTGAGCCAGTGTATCGATCGATCTGTTAAGATCGATACTCTGGCTTGGTTAGTAAGCTTATACTCATAGCAGTTCTGGATATAAATAGATGAAGGGGTTTCCTCTAAATCAAAACAATCAGTGAACGCGCTAAGCTAGCTCATTACCAATCCGCTGCGAGTTATGAGATGTAACATGTTCGAATTCCATTGCTGGCCAAACTACTTTGATGATGGATTGAAAACGTCATCGAAAATCAAACCGTAGGCTTGAGTTGAGATACCGACATGCTAATTCAAACAAGTGCAGGGGATGAAATGTATGAGATTGTATAATAGAGGCAACAACTCAAAAACTCTTTCGAATCACCAAAATATAGATTTACCTGGACTTGTGAAGATGGAGTAGCAAGGTCCCTTGGAGAATATCCTGGAGAAATTTGACTGGAGCTACTGGAGGGGAAAGGTGGAATACTTCCCGGGTACAATTGTCCAGTGCATGATCATGATGAGTGGGGTTGGAGGGTTGGGGGCGGGGGGTAGTTGTTCAACCAGCTGCTGACATGTTCAAGGTTTTACAAGTGGATAATTTTACCGATAGATCTCAACAACTGATTAAATAATCATCCCGGTCCTTTCAGCTACAAGAGTATAGCTACTAATGACTTTTATAGCTCGAAATAACAAAATAATCCGTACATTTCACAACAGTTGAGTTGGGTCGGGAGTAAGATCAACGATCTGACGATGACGTGGCGGTTGTTGTTGTTTCAAGTAAATAACGAACAGAGAAACATCAGGAAATCAGAATACGTAGCTGTATTGTCCGCCTTCGATTCTTCTCCGTCTTTCTGATGCCTCTTCGGTCTGAATAATCATATCCATGAAATTGTAACATCGCCACAACTGTTGTTGAAATTATGTTGCTGTTGTTGTTATTTTGGAAATGTACCCCATGACTGTTCACTGTCACAATTTCTGCAATCAGTCCATACTGAGTAATTCGGTTAAAATAGTTCTTATATTTCATTTGAGGGGAGACTTTATTGAAAGTGTTATGAATGAGTTGCATTAATTTGCCTATATTCTATACGTGATTGTTCATTATAACAGAATGTGGCTTATAGCGATAGTACAACGTGACAGCACACTTTTTGCTGAACTTGTTTTCAGACTGGTTCCTTTCATTTCGATCTGGGAATTGTGGACCGGGAACCAGACTTTTCGTTCATCAATTCTCTATGATACAATGACGTCACTGGGGGATTTTCCTCCCCCTGAAAAGCCTAATTTTAACAGAGAAGTAAATGGAAAAAACTTCGAAAAAGGCTAGTTCAGCTCTGATTTTAACACATAATTTGAACGGATGTACTATCTTTTACTTCGCCAAGTTGTAGCAATTTTTCTCAAGTGTGAGAGAAGATTTTTAGGAAAAACCTGTTACGCTCCATTGAGGCCTAAGTTAAAAATCCCCCAGTTGCGCGGGTGGCGATCACGGCACTGTAATTAATAGAACAGCTGATCCTTTGTTTAGAGCCGCTGTTACTTCCGTTGTGTCTAAGAGAATGGCTTGTAACTTCAACTCGTAACGTTCACCGCAAGGCACAAGAAACCCATACACATTTCATACATTCAGTCTGTTTTATTTTCATAGGAAATCTCGCCATGCATTTCCCATCAAATGACTTCATGAATGCAAAGAATGTCCCATATCAATGCTTTCACATTTTTCTTATCTTCAGGAAGTCTCATACATGTTCCATATATTTTCCTAATCGATTTTATCTAAAGAAAACTTGCCATACATTTTACATACATTGACTCTGTTGATGTAAAATAAATCCTGTATTGTGCAGCCAAATAACTCATTGATTGTCATGTCTTCAAAAAGACCCATGTAGCTTCCATAAATTAATCTTTAATATTTTCATCCTTTTAACCTTCCCATACATATGCCTTACATCGAGTTTGAATACTGTTTTATCACGTTCAAGGAACCCATACATTTATCACACAATGACATATACAAATTTTATTTTTGCACTTTTCTCCATACATTTTCCATACAGGAGGACTTGGTATTTCAGAACACGCCATACATTTTCCATACATTGTACTTTAAATTTTTAGAGTTCCATACATTTTCCATACATTTCTTATACATTTGCCATACAGTTCTGAAAATCCTATGTTTTTCCCATACATTTACCAGATATTTGGCATTACCATTGCACCATTGCCCATGCATCTTCCATACAGGATCCATACAGTTTCCATACACTCCATACACCAGCCATACATTTGCCATACATTAACCATACATTTTATTTCGGTAAGGGTTTGTCTGTCGTTATTGTCAGTGATATGAATATATACGGTTTTTGCCCTGAGGTGATATTATATTCACCATATATGTATCTGAACGTATATAAGAAGTTTAGACAAGGGTTGACATCACGAGGATCACTCCTGGATAATGTTTGTTCGCAAAGTTTGTACGCGAGTCATCATTCGTTAAATATACAACATATTAAGCTTAATGTAGCCACCACTCACCTCTGGGCGTCTCCAACCACAGACGACCGTATTTACACCGTCACATTTGAATAATAACAATTCTGTACATTCTCGAAATGAGGCGCAAAAAAATATAAAATACAAGCGGATAATCTTGAAATTAATACGATCAGACGTAATGAGTACTCCTACGTTTTGTCAAGGGTTAGTTCAGATCGTGGAATTGGTAGAACTACATCCAAATATGTTAGCCTCATTGACTATGCTGTGGTTAGCCACAACATGTTTAAATATATCAAGGAGTTGGAAGTTTTAGATTTTAACCCTCTATATTCAGATATACACTGTCCTATCCCTTACAAACACAAACGTGGGGATTGCGTAGGGAAAGTGTGGGGTATTGGCGGGCGCGTGGGGTTCGTGTGGGGCGAAGCGTGGTTTGGAACTTTCCTTGTGGGGATAACGTAGGGTTTGTGTGGGGCAGCTGTCCACGGTTATGCAAATTTAGCATAAATATGGGGATTATGTAGGGCGGATGTGGGGATTATGACGGGTGAATCGGCGACAGTTCTGAGAATTCAAAGTCCGCGTGGGGATGATGTAGGGCATAACTTTATCTGCTACATATTCAAAGTGTAACGTGGGGTTGGTGTAGGGAAAATGAACATCGGAGTTAATCGACTGAGTTGTTTGTAGGGATTAGGTGGGGTGGACTTTTTCCAGCGCTCGTAGACAAAGTCCAATGTAGGGAATGTGCCGGGCTGTGCTGAAAGTTGAAAGTCCGGCGTGGGGATGATGTGGGGCAAAATGCTCGCCGTTTTCATGTCTTAAGATAAACGTGGAGATTTTGTTGGGCAAGCATTCTTTCATGCATAGCCTAAGACGATAGTGGATTTGAAGTGGGGCGATATTTTATTTGCACATATAGTGTGGGATAGATGTGGGGATCATGCAGGCAGATTGTGAACTCTGTTTTCTTAAAACAGTAAAGATTTTGGGCCAGTTTCAGTTCAGTAGCGTCGAAAAGACGGATCCGCCACTCCATACAGTCAGAAAACAGGTGATGGGCCATCACCTTTTTGGGGTGATGGGGTCTGGTCATCACCCTAAAATGATGAGAAAAGGTGACTACAAAATCCATCACCCTAAAAAGGTGATGAAACCAGGCCATCACCATAAAAGGGTGATGAGATCAAGTCATGATTAACGACGAGTGGCCATCCTTGGTCATCACCGTAAAAAGTTGATGAAATCTCATCACCTTTTTAGGGTGATGACAGATGAGTGGTCGGACAAGATCATCACCTTTATAAACAGCTATATCCAAATAAATATTGGTTTCCTAAAATACATTTACCTCTACAAAATTTCTGTAATATATCAGTTTCATTATACTGTAAATTGATATAATTTGTAATTTTACCCATATTAAAATAAATGGCTCGACAGATGTAATAGGTATAAAAAGATTATTTTTTCATTTCACTTGCATTACTAATGAAAATTTATTTACCCCTCACCAGAAAGATAAAGATTGATTTCGAAAGTCTATGTAATACGCATAATCTGAGATCAAGAGTTATGCCCCCTGTCCTGTAGCTCTTTTGTGCCTGTGGGTAAATTCGGCCAGAATCGGCAGCGGGCGATAAAATGCCTAACTTTTCTGTTGTGCTCCGGGCTGCATTGCCGCTGTTAAAAAACGGAATAAAGAGAGGAAATATCTATGGACCATTTCCCACCCGAGAGAAAAATGCGTTGCGTCGAAACTGGGTTCAAATGGTTCGACGCGAACCAACATGGGGACCAAACAAGTTTACTCGGATTTGCTCCTTACATTTTGAAGGAGGGGTTGGTCCAACTTCGCATAACCCGGTGCCGACATTATTCCCATGGAAGGTGGACGCTAAGAGACGGTTAGTTTCTTTCCCTGTGCCGTAGACAATCATTGTTGTTATATTTAGCTCTATCGCAGCTCGGCATGGCTGCACGTTGTTGAACAATCAAAAACACTGCGGGCGGTTTGAGGCAAGTTTCCTGCTTGTCAACTGTCATCAATCTGAGGATTTGGGGTGGGGGAGGGGCTTGAGTGAGTCGACTTGTACACATTATTTTTTGAAAAATTAACAGACTTCTATCAACTTCAAGTTAAATATATTTATATATTATAACTTTAGTATTTTTATTTTATTTAAATTTTAGAAAATAATCAGGGGAGCCTGAAAGACATGTTTATTTTAATTTTAAAGGGGGTACACATTAAATTGAATATAAACTAAACTATCTAATGTTAATAGTGGCTTAAGACCTTATTTATTATCATTATTTCCAGCTCCACAGCTTCTTCAATAAAGACAGAATATCCAATTCATGTGCCAGTACAGACAAATGAGCAACAACCTATTGACCCAGTGGTGGAAATAAACTCGGAATACTTGTATGTAGTTGGTGAAACAGCCGTCAGTGAAGAGGGTATGGGTATCACAGAAGTGTTGACTAAATGTAAGTATACATAATCAACAGGTTAGGGACAATACCTTGATCGGGGTATTATCCCTTGATCAGGGTATTATACCTCGATCGAGGTATAGGCCTGTACCTCGAATGGGGTATAGGGCTATGTCAACTTCAGTTTTTTTTATATTTATGGAAAATGTGGTCATCCACGCATACCCTGTACTGCATGGATCTTTCGACAACATATATTGCTTCATTGTTCCATGATTTTCAAAGCAGATTATTGCTCCGTTCATGCGACTAATCATTCAAATTAGCCACTTTAATATTTCAAAAATGAAACATGGCTTCAAATGACATATTCAGGGAAATTTATTATGTAACTAAATAGCATGCTATGGGATAATTCCATCCCAAAGTTGCATGAATGTAGATGCATTGACTGATGAGTAAATTAGATTAAATGCACAATTTCCTAGCATGCACATACATGGCAGGGCCAGAATACCCAGAGCAGAGGTCTGTTTTTTATGTGCACATGCTAGCAGATTAGATTATGGGTCTGTCAATTAATCTTGATTTATTAACTAGGCATTGGCTCTCAAATCCTGCAATTTGCGCATGACCTTGTCCTTCCGGACATCAAAGTATGCCATCACATGCCATTTTCATTTACAGAATAAATTTCACCAAATATGTCATTTGAAACCATCTTTCATTTTTGAAATATTGAAGTGGCTAATTTAAATGATTAGTCGCATAAAACGAAGCAATAAATTGATGTGAAAAACATGGAACAATGAAGCCATAGACGTTGTTGAAAGATTCACGCAGTCCGGGGTATGTGTGGATGTCCACATTTTCCATAAATATATAAAAACTGAAGTTGACATAGCCCTATACCCCAAGGTATTTTCCCCAACCTGATCAACCTGTGTAAGTTTCAAGAGTTATATGCAAAGCTTCCAAACACATTTTCTTTTTATCAGGGACTGTTATCCTACATGTCCAGTGCAATGTATTGCATAAAATGCCCACAGTGAGGCCACAACACATACATGTATCATACATGGGAGATAATCCAACAATAGGTAGTTGAATGAACATAAAAGATTATTTGATACATGATGTATACTGATATGAACTAGTCAAGTTTTGACAAATTATTCCACCTAGTCACAAAACAATTGTAAACTAAGTTGCACATGTTTTTGTTATGAATTTAATCGGATTTTATTGATTATATACAGTAGATACAAACAGGTCTGTTATAACTGCGAGATAAATTTGCAATGTACATGGAGTTAAATATGTTTAATTTGTCGATTAATATAATTCAAGGACGATTATAGGTAAATATGCAATATTGCTGTCTCAGACAACCCAGCTTCACAGCGAGCTGTTCCCACCCGTAACTGACTTTCATAAGATTAACTTTAGGAAATACAGATAAATTGCTATGAATAAAAATAAAAATAAAATAAATGTATCTTCCAGTAATTATCGGAGGACAGTTAGTTCACAAAATACACTGTACTAAAGTTTAAGAACTTTTCGACATACAGAATCAATTTATTAAATAAAATTGGCACCAGACCATGTAGCATTGAATTTTTATCCCAGTTGTGCGGGTCATTAAAGTTGAGGGAACAGCTGATTGGTTATTGTCTTTTCTTGTTCAGCGAGAGTACTCTATTTTGGTAGTATCCCTAACCACTTCATGCAGTAACAATAATTTGCTACAGAATGTATACTGCTCTGATTGAGTTTTAGCTAATATAAATAATTGTGTTTGTATTTCAATGATCTATAGGAACAGGCAAATACTGGACCCCACTAATTGTGTGAATTGGTAACAGGATAATGGATTAGATTGGCTTGTGGACCTCATGTGAATACCAGTTATCCTCTCATACAAGGAAAGGAAGTTACACCTGGAGGTGAGGAAATCTTATAAGCACTGCATGTCTGAGATAAAACTGTGATATCCTGCTCATTTCTAAGAGGTGGGATGTCCCATCAGTTGTGGGGAAAGGGGTGCCAAACCAGTTATTTGTAGCTTATTTTGAAGAAAAAAAACAAAACAAAACATCTAAAGTGATTTCCCCCAAATTTTGTTGTTGTTATTTACCGGGCATGTTTCAAGGCCAGCCCCTTGACTTACTGTACATTAGGGGTTAAGAGTTTCAAAGTTGTTTCAAATATGCTCCCAGTAACAGATCCATATTGCCTTCTGATGAAATGTTTTATAACACTTTTTGTATTGTCTTTTAAGGTGGCTATGTATGGTAAAATAGGTCCCTGTTGGTACTGCAGTCTTCCCGAACAGTGATGATGGAAAAAATCACAAGGCTGTATTTTCCTGAGAAATAGTATGGCGACAAACATCTCCCAACCCAGGCCAATGTAGACGCACCTCTTCCAGGCTTTGTGTCACAGGAACTTGCTGAGCGACATAGTGTAAGTTGAAGTAAATTATTCATATCTGTTAGGAGAGCATGGAATACATCAGTTCCACATTGCCAAGGTTGGCGGCTGTCAATCCCCCCCCCCCCTCCCCTATGAAGGGGAATACAGAAATCACTTTTGTATTGCCTAACTGTACCGTGGATGATATCTCAGCTGCTATTTGATCGAAACATGTATCTTCCTTATTAGTTGGTCAAGAAATCTTAACTTACATGAAGATGCTCAGATATCATTCAACTGTTCCATAGAAAGTTGGAAAACATCATTGATATACCAGGAAACCTTTAATTTAGGCAAAATCATGAGTGATACATATCGCTGATACCATACCATTCAACTGTTCGATACAAATGTTGGCATACATCATTGATGAATCAAGAGACTTTCAAATCGGCAGAAGCCTTGGTGGCCATCTTTAATCATGTAAATCATTAATGATACCTACTATTCAACTGATCAATACGAAAGTTCTCGTTACCAGGATGCCAAGAGAAGGATAATTCGTAGGCAAGCTTAACTTGCATCACACATGCATAGGGCCAGGGCCAGAGAAAGCCTCATGCAAGATCATTAATGATCCATATCTCGAATACCATCAAACCGCTCACTATGAATCAGGTTTCTGTGGCCTGATAACTTGGAGTTATCGAAGAATCGAGAGGTTTATTTCAGATGCACAGCTTCGTATATAAATTTGAAAAAATATTACTTGTTCTTTGGTAGATCTGTATATCTCGAACCCTATGCTGTTAGTTATATGAACATTAATGGTCTGATCAGTGATGAGAGTGATATGAATTTATTGTGTTTTGTTTTAGCCAGTTTTGTAGGGGTCAGTGTTTGACTGCCATAATCATGGAACTGGAATATCTGTATGCTCAACCATATTTGTTTCCTCCTGTATTAATTTATTACGATAGCTCGGGCATTCAGAATATACTAATCGTTTTCATTGTTTGTCTTCCAATTTGTGTTTTTAACCAGTTCAAGGGCACACCGTGGTCCAAATTAAGGAGAGGCATCACTCAGAAATGTCATGATGCAGCAAGGTCAGGTAGAATCCGCCAGAAAACACAAATGAAGAAGCATGATCTCCACATGTCAGAAGAACTGGTGGGCTCTTCTTCAGCTTCACTTTCATCTGCCGTGGATTCGTCATCCTCTGACGATGACAACGACAGTCCTCTAAGGAATGTTAAAGGCCATCCCACAACAGATGGGAAAAGACCAAGACAGACTTTTTTAAACCTTTGAGGAATGAAAAAACATTCTACTTGACACAGACTGTCAATGTGCTTCCTATTTTGTGCTCGGGTGTGATAAGACATGGTACAATTTATATTTTATGCTGTTAAAGAATAAAAGGTGAAATACGCGTGGATTTTGCTTCTGCTGGTGGTTATTTTAAGGGATGGATGATATTGCAGGAGGAATCCGGACATACTAGACAGTCTGTACAAATTACATGCCCTTTCAGATAGAAGATGCCCCCTCCGCCACACCCCAAGAATTCCGTACAGATGGGATTCTGTGCACCCTGCCCCGTAATTTCCCCATTTGTGGGGATACTGCAGAGTGCTCTGCCCAATTCATTCCCCACTCCCAAATAACTACCCTGAAAATAACCCATTGTTGGTACATTAGGGGGCGACAACCCCACACCATCCCCACACGTGGGGATATTGTAGGGTTACTGTGGAGATGTTGCCATACCTCCTTGTGGGATTTTCTGTCCCTTGCTGGAATTACTGCCCCGCAGATTCCCCACTTGGGGATGTTGAGGGGTTTTCTGTCCCATGCTGGAAGTAGTGCCCCACAGATTCCTCACGTGGGGATGTTGTGGGGTTTTCTGTCCAATGCTGGAAGTACTGCCCCGCAGATTCCCCAGGTGGGGATGTTGTGGGGTTTTCTGTCCCAAGCTAGAAGTACTGCCCCGCAGATTCCCCACGTGGGGATGTTGTGGTGTTTTCTGTCCCATGCTGGAATTACTGCCCCATGCTGGAAGTACTGCCCCGCAGATTCCCCAGGTAGGGATATTGTGGGGTTTTCTGTCCCATGCTGGTATTACTGCCCCGCAAATTCCCCACGTGTGGATTTTGTGGGGTTTTCTCTCCCATGCTAGAAGTACTGCCCCGCAGATTCCCCACGTGGGGATGTTGTGGTGTTTTCTGTCCCATGCTGGAATTACTGCCCCGCAGATTCCCCACCTGGGCATATTGTGGTGTTTTCTGTCCCATGCTGGAATTACTGCCCCGCAGATTCCCCAGGTGGGGATATTGTGGGGTTTTCTCTCCCATGCTGGAATTACTGCCCCGCAGATTCCCCACGTGGGGATGTTGTGGAGTTTTCTGTCCCATGCTAGAAGCACTGCCTCGCAGATTCCCCACGTGGGGATGTTGTTGTGTTTTCTGTCCCATGCTGGAATGACTGCCCCGCAGATTCCCCACGTGGGGATATTGTGGGGTTTTCTGCCCCGCAGATTCCCCACGTGTTGATATTATTGGGTTTCCTTCCCCGCAGATTCCCTACTTGGGGATATTCTGGGGTTTTCCATCCCATGCTGGAATTACTGCCCCGCAGATTCCCCACGTTGCACGTGGGGATGTTGTGGGGTTTTCTGTCCCATGCTGGAAGTACTGCACCGCAGATTTCCGCAGATTTTATTGTGGGCTTTTCTACCCCGCAGATTCCCCACGTGGGGATATTGTGGGGTTTTCTGTATCATGCTCGACTTACTGCAGGAATATTGTGGGTCGATTCCATACTAGCTTTAAATATAGTTCCCCGCATCATCCCCACATGTAGGGAACACGTGGGGCTGAGGTTGGGATAGTGCGGGGATTTAATTCAGCTAAGCAGCATTAAGAAACTCCTGTTCCATGACTAAGTTCAATGTGGGGATTTTACCAAATCCCTACACATTCCCCACATTGGCTTTCCTACACATTCCCCACGTGATCCCTACATAGCTTGCCCGACATAAACCCCACAGCTTATTGGTTTGTAAGGGATTGTACTCACACTATGGGCATGCATTGTTGTCCCCCGTCGCCACTTGGCCGAGGGACTTTAAAATGGTTCTTGCTTCTATGTGTCCGTGCATGTCCGTGCATGTCTGTTCGAATGACTACTTCGTAACGCTTTGTTGGATTCTTCCGAAATTCGGCATACGTATTCCTTGCGACAAGACGCCAGTCGGTGTCGCATTTCAGCAACATCTGTCTGAAGGTGGCGCCACTGGGGGACGTTAAAATGGCTCTTGCTTATATGTGTCCGTGCATGTCCGTGCATGTCCGTGCATGTCTTTTCGAATGATTACTTCGTGACGCTTTGCTGGATTCTTCCGAAATTCGGCATACGCATTCCTTGTGAGAAGACGCGGTTGCGTACTGGAGTTCAGTAACATTTGTCTGAAGGTGGCGCCACTGAGTTTCGCTTCTTCGTGTCTGTTCCGGTTAAAATGGGTCTTGCTCTCTTTGTGTCTGTGGATGTCTGTTCAAATTCTTCATAGGCAATAACTTCCAAAAGCTTTGTCGCATTCCTTCGAAATTTGGCATATACACTCCTTGTGACCAGACATGGGTTGGTATTGCGTTTCAGCAAGATCCACCTGAAGGTGGCGCCACTGGGTCTTGTTCCAATCTTCTGTGCATGTCCGTGGTTTCCATTCAAATTCTTCACAAGCGATAACTTCCTAATGCTTTGTCTAATAATTAGGCATCCTTAAATGTGTTTGTCAGTTTTTCTTCTTTCTTCCGCTTCTCGCCGTTAGTTTTGAATTTCATGTCGCTTTAAATGAAGGACACCATTTTCTTAAATTTGCTGTCCAGTCCTTCTATTCCACATCATATGATTTACCCTAAAGCTTTTTGCATGAACCATATTTTATTTCAGAAGTATAATATGAAATAACTGGCGGGGAAATCCCCGCAGTACCAAACCCTGGTTTTTACCCCTCGGCCAAAATTTGGCCGAAGGGTATTGTCGTCATGTACGTCCGTCCGCCTGTCCGTCACGCCTTTCTCGTTACCAAGATATCTTTAGAACGGCTTACCGTAGGCATACCAAACTTGCAGTGCACATCCATATGGTCGTGACCCAAACCCTATTGAATATGGACCCGATTGGTGGAAATTTCGGTGGCCATCTTTAATTTATGCGAAACCATCACAGCTTTCTCGTTAAAAAAATATCTTTAGAATAATTTACCCTAGGCACACCAAACTTGCAATGCACATCCATATGGTCGTGACCCAGAACCCTATTGAATCTGAACCCGATTAGTTGGAAGCTTTGGCGGCCATCTTTAATTTATGCGAAAACATTAATCTTGTGTATCTCAGGTACCATTTCGCTGTTTATTGTGAAACTTCGTGTAGATCATCGATGCACCAAGAAACTTCAAAGGAATGTCCAAACCAGTTTTCCTGATTCGGTGGAAACTGTGGCGGCCATCTTTAATTTATGCAAAATCTTTAATGATGTATATCTCCGATACCATTTCAGTGTTCTTTACAAACCTTGGTATACAGCATCGATGTATCAAGAGACTTGCATGAATAACCAGTTCCTCTAGTGGCGGGAGGGATGGGTGGTCATCTTTAATTTATGCAAAATCATTAATGATCTCTATCTCTGATACCGTGCAAGTGCTCGATGTAAAACTTGGTATACATCATTGATGCATCAAGAGACTTACGATGAATGACAGATCTGGTTTCTCTGATTGGGCGGAAATCTTGGTGGCCATCTTTAATTTATGCAAAATCTTTAATGATGTACATCTCTGATAACATTGAAGTGTTTTTTACGAAACTTGGTATACAGCATCGATGTATGAAGAGACTTGCATGAATGAATAACTGCATCAGTTCCTCTGAGTGGTGGGAAGAATGGGCGGCCATCTTTAATTAATGCAAATTCTTAATGATCTCTATCTCTGATATTGTTCAAATGGTCGATGTAAAATTTGGTATGCATCATTATGTAATGAATATCGGTTTCTCTGATTGGACAGAAACCTTAGGCGCCATTTCTAATTGCTAAATTTTTGATAATCTGTATATTTGTCACTTGATGGCTTGGTGTTCCCGACAGCTTGGTTCAAATTGAATACATTATCAATGGCTGCTTCCCAGAGCCGAGGGGTTTTCAGATGCACAGCTTCGTATTTGAATGTCGTGTCATCCTTCAGTTTTGCTATCAAATAATTGTAATCCACATCATATGATTTACCCAAAAGCTTTTGCACGAACCATATTTTATTTCAGATGTATAACATGAAATACCGAACCGTTTTTGGTTTTTTGAATTTCGTGTCATCTTAAATGAAAGACAACATTTCCTTAAATTTTGCTATCAAATAATTCTATCTCACATCATATGATTTATCCTAAAGCTTCTGCAGGAACCATTTGTGTCCACACGTGTAACTCACTTTATTAATTACAACTGAGTTCCTAAAGTTTGGTTGCACACTGTGCATATGATCAATTTCGTTAATTGAATTGAATTCCACCTTGTGGTTTTTCGGACTGAGTTTCGCTTCTTCGTGTCTGTTCCGGTTAAAATGGGTCTTGCTCTCTTTGTGTCTGTGGATGTCTGTTCAAATTCTTCATAGGCAATAACTTCCAAAAGCTTTGTCGGATTCCTTCGAAATTTGGCATATACACTCCTTGTGACCAGACATGGGTTGGTATTGCGTTTCAGCAAGGTCCACCTGAAGGTGGCGCCACTGGGTCTTGTTCCAATCTTCTGTGCATGTCCGTGGTTTCCATTCAAATTCTTCACAAGCGATAACTTCCTAATGCTTTGTCTAATAATTAGGCATCCTTAAATGCGTTTGTCAGTTTTTCTTCTTTCTTCCGCTTCTCGCCGTTAGTTTTGAATTTCATGTCGCTTTAAATGAAGGACACCATTTTCTTAAATTTGCTGTCCAATCCTTCTATTCCACATCATATGATTTACCCTAAAGCTTTTTGCATGAACCATATTTTATTTCAGAAGTATAATATGAAATAACTGGCGGGGAAATCCCCGCAGTACCAAACCCCTGGTTTTTATCCCTCGGCCAAAATTTGGCCGAAGGGTATTGTCGTCATGTACGTCCGTCCGCCTGTCCGTCACGCCTTTCTCGTTACCAAGATATCTTTAGAACGGCTTACCGTAGGCATACCAAACTTGCAGTGCACATCCATATGGTCGTGACCCAAACCCTATTGAATATGGACCCGATTGGTTGGAAATTTCGGTGGCCATCTTTAATTTATGCGAAACCATCACAGCTTTCTCGTTAAAAAAATATCTTTAGAATAATTTACCCTAGGCATACCAAACTTGCAATGCACATCCATATGGTCGTGACCCAGAACCCTATTGAATCTGAACCCGATTGGTTGGAAGCTTTGGCGGGCATCTTTAATTTATGCGAAAACATTAATCTTGTGTATCTCAGGTACCATTTCGCTGTTTATTGTGAAACTTCGTGTAGATCATCGATGCACCAAGAAACTTCAAAGGAATGTCCAAACCAGTTTTCCTGATTCGGTGGAAACTGTGGCGGCCATCTTTAATTTATGCAAAATCTTTAATGATGTATATCTCCGATACCATTTCAGTGTTCTTTACAAACCTTGGTATACAGCATCGATGTATCAAGAGACTTGCATGAATAACCAGTTCCTCTAAGTGGCGGGAGGGATGGGTGGCCATCTTTAATTTATGCAAAACCATTAATGATCTCTATCTCTGATACCGTTCAAGTGCTCGATGTAAAACTTGGTATACATCATTGATGCATCAAGAGACTTACGACGAATGACAGATCTGGTTTCTCTGATTGGGCGGAAACCTTGGTGGCCATCTTTAATTTATGCAAAATCTTTAATGATGTATATCTCTGATAACATTTAAGTGTTTTTTACGAAACTTGGTATACAGCATCGATGTATGAAGAGACTTGCATGAATGAATAACTGCATCAGTTCCTCTGAGTGGTGGGAAGAATGGGCGGCCATCTTTAATTAATGCAAATTCTTAATGATCTCTATCTCTGATATTGTTCAAATGGTCGATGTAAAATTTGGTATGCATCATTATGTAATGAATATCGGTTTCTCTGATTGGACAGAAACCTTAGGCGCCATTTCTAATTGCTAAATTTTTGATAATCTGTATATTTGTCACTTGATGGCTTGGTGTTCCCGACAGCTTGGTTCAAATTGAATACATTATCAATGGCTGCTTCCCAGAGCCGAGGGGTTTTCAGATGCGCAGCTTCGTATTTGAATTTCGTTTCATCTTAAATGAAGGACAACATTTCCTTCAGTTTTGCTATCAAATAATTGTAATCCACATCATATGATTTACCCAAAAGCTTTTGCACGAACCATATTTTATTTCAGATGTATAACATGAAATACCGAACCGTTTTTTGGTTTTTTGAATTTCGTGTCATCTTAAATGAAAGACAACATTTCCTTAAATTTTGCTATCAAATAATTGTATCTCACATCATATGATTTACCCTAAAGCTTCTGCAGGAACCATTTGTGTCCACACGTGTAACTCACTTTATTAATTACAACTGAGTTCCTAAAGTTTGGGTGCACACTGTGCATATGATCAATTTCGTTAATTGAATTGAATTCCACCTTGTGGTTTTTCGGACTGCAGTTGTCAGTGTGGTTGTTTCATGCACAGGGAGCTTTCTATGGCTTTCATGTCAGCGCACCTACCACTACCCCCAAGGAGAGCATGTCTCCATCCCCAGGGCGCCGAGCCGCACCCTCTATCTCCCAAAGTATAGCCCTCGCCCGACCATCATATATTGTGTTTGAGCATATATATCTCCAATATATCTTGGCAGAAGCTGAAATGTGTCTGTTGTCTGCAATATTGGGATAATTGCAACCCCAAAAGGTTTCAATTTATCAGGCACAGACCCATGTTTTTGTATTTGGTAAATATGTCCCTTGTCTATAGATCTTGCTTGGAACTGTTTTTCGTGCTAATCCGCTTCTGGGTGACGCCACCTCGGGCCAAGTTAAAATTGCATCTCCAGACAATAACTTTTAAAACCCTTAAGGATTCTTTCCAAATTTGGTGTGGTGGTACCTTGCCTAAGATCTGGCTTGAGAACGTTTTTCATGTTGATTCGGTATTTCATGTTATACATCTGAAATAAAATATGGTTCGTGCAAAAGCTTTTGGGTAAATCATATGATGTGGATTACAATTATTTGATAGCAAAACTGAAGGAAATGTTGTCTTCATTTAAGATGACGCATCTGAAAACCCCTCGGCTCTGGGAAGCAGCCATTGATAATGTATTCAATTTGAACCAAGCTGTCGGGAACACCAAGCCATCAAGTGACAAATATACAGATTATCAAAAATTTAGCAATTAGAAATGGCCCCTGAAGGTTCACTTGAAAGCTAAGTTAAGAGTTTCCAGACAATAACTTTTGAAAACCTGAACCGATTCATTCCAAATTTGGTGTGTAGGTACCTCGCCTCAATTTCTCATTTGGCATTATTTTTCATGCCGATTCACATATGGGTGGTGGCACCTGGGGGCAAATTTAAAATTATGTTTCCGGACAATAACTTTTTAATACTTGAATGAATTCTTTCCAAGTTTGGTATACATGTACCTTACCTGAAGGTTTCACTTGATATTGTTTTTCTTGTCGATCTGCTCATAGGTGGCGCCACCGGTAGGCCAAGTTAACATTTTCTATTTCCAATGTCAAGGGATCTTGCCTCAAGATATCGGTTGGGATTATTTCTTATGCCTATCTGCCTACACATGGCGCTACCTGAGGGCCAAGGTAAAATTGCATTTCCTGACAGTAACTGTTGGACCTTAATGGATTCTTTTAATATTGGTATGTGGGTACCTACCCTCAAGGCATCTTATGGGGCCAGGTTAATGATGTTTTTCCTAAGTTTTACGTTTTTACTTTCTTCACAAATAATGAATGTTTCTTTTACTAAATATGCAAAAGGCATGCCTCCAATCGTATTCGATCGACTGTATCTAGTTTCTTCAATATTTGGCATATGCATTCCTTTTGACAAGATGTTGATTGGTATTGCGTTTCAGAAAGATATCCCTGTAGGTGGCACCACTAGGGTTGTTTCCGTTCTTTTGTGCTGCAAGCAATAACTTTGAAACGCTTTGAAATGTTGCTCGAAATTTGGTTTCCGGGCAATAACTTGAGAACTGCTCATCAAATTCTTCCCAAATTAGGCATGCATATACATCGTACCTTGCCATGAGATGTTGCTTGGGATTGCGTTTATCCACTTCTGCTCAGAAAGTGACGCCACTTGATGACAAAATCTGAAATTTGTTTTTGGCCAATAACTTGAGAACTGCATGCTCATCGGATTCTTCTCAAATTTAGCATGCATGTACCATGCCAGGAGATGTTGCATGGGATTGCCTTTTACTCACTTGCACTTACAGGTGGCGCCACCTGGTGGCAAAATCCCAAATTTGTTTCTGGGTAATACCATGACCTACATGTAAGATGTCGCTTGAGATTGTATTTCGCCCACTTGCGCCTATAGGTGGCGCCACCAGGTGTTAAATTCAAAATTTGTTTTCAGTCATTAACTTGAGAACTGCTCATCGGAATCTCCTCAAATTTAGCATGCATATATCATGCCAGGAGCTGTTGCGTGGGATTACCTTTCGCTCATTTTTACTTACAGGTGGTGCCACTTGGTGGCAAAATACCAGATTTGTTTCCGGGTAATAACTTGAGAACCGCTCGTCAGATTCTTCTTAAATCTGGTATGAATATATCATGACATATGAAGTCGCTTGGGATTGCGTTTCACCCACTTGTGCTTACAGGTAGCACCACCTCGTGCCAAATCTAAATTTGATTTCGCTCATCAGATTTTTCTCCAATTTGGTATGCAGATACCATGCCATGATATGTCCCTTGGGAATCGGGATTGTATTTCACCTGCTTCTGAATACTGGTTGCGACACCTGGTGGAAAAATCTGAAATTTGTTTCTGGCAATAATTTGACAACTGCTCATCGGATTCTTCTCAAATTTGGTATTTATATGCCATAAGATGTCACTTGGGATTGTGTTTTGCACACTTGTGCATACAAATCTAAATTTGGTTTCCGGGCAATAACCCCTTTTTTCAGATTCTTCCCAAAGTTCGTATGCTGATACACCATGTCATGAGATGATCCTTGGAATTGTGTTTCGCCTACTTGCACCTACAGGTGGCGATCCCTGGAGGCAAATTTAAAATTTGATTTCCAGACAATAGGTTGAGTATGCATTCAGCTTCTCGTCAAATTTGGTATGCAAATAATATGCCTTGAGATGTCACTTGGGTCGCTTCTCGGTTACATAATTTTCATGCTTCACTGCATGGAAACTATATTACAGAAGCAAAAAAATGTTCAGTCAACCGTTCTGAGTTGATTTTAAAACTTGGGAAGGCAGAAAGACCCTTCCGCATCCAACGCCTATGAAGTAGCAGTTGCATCTCTCATGTACATCCCCCGAGACCAACAATGCTAAACAATATTGCTGCCATTTCGGCGGAGGAGTTAGCATCCTCTGGCTGCTTGTTCATTGTGAAACAGACTCTGAGACCGAAACTGAATATGTTCTGCGAAAGTGGGTTCCTTCTGTGAGCTCCATTCGAGCAAACTATAGATTTGATGGATGTTGAGAATATTTATGACGCTATTTGTAATCTATGTCAAATGAGAACAACACAATCAAAAACAGAATGTAAATCCCAAATAGATGACATAGTAAAACATATTACCACATGTCTTTTAACAAGTGCTGAAAAAACTCTCGGCTATAAGAAAATTCATAAACGCAAACAACCTAAGATTAACAAACCCTGGTTTGATAAAAGCTGTTCAGATAAAAGAAAAGAGTTTTTGACGTTGAAAAATATATACCGCAGAAACAAAACAGAAGAAAACAACATAAATCTACAAAAAGCTGGCAGAGAATACAAAACCTTGCTAAAATCGATTTACTCCAAATATAAAGACATTTTGACAGATGAATTACGAAAACTTCAAAAATCTGACCCAAAAGATTACTGGAAATTACTAAATAAAATTGGAAATAGGAAAGAAAATCATGCAATAGATCTTATAGCATTCTTTAACTACTTTAGTGACCTAAATAAGCTTGATGAATCTGATATAAGGTGAACTGAACTTGCTCCTGATATATCTGGCAGCGAAATAAATGATGCGATAGACATGCCCATCACAGAAGAGGAAATTAGAAAAGCTATTAAAAAAAATGAAAAATAACAAGGCTTTTGTTTATGATCAGTTATAATCGAATATATAAAAACCTCTTCTGAAATCATGTTACCGATATACGTAATGCTATTCAACATCATTTTAGATACTGGAAGTATGCCGGAATCATGGCTCATCGGGATTATTCGCCCTATCTATAAGAACAAAGGCGATATAAGTGACCCGGAAAATTATCGAGCAATAACTATTTTACGAAAAATTTTCACGGCAGTGCTAAATAACAGATTTACCGTCTTCTGTGAAAGAACTGATGTCCTGAAGGAATCGCAAACTGGTTTTGGGAAAGGTCACCCAACAATGGACAATATTTTTGTACTACACAATTTGATTGAATATTTTTTAAGCATCAATCAAAAGTTGTACTGTACATTCATAGACTTCTTCAAGCCCTTCGATACAGTTTGGAGAGGAGGTTTATGGTACAAAATGATCAAGGAAGGCCTGGATGGGAAATGCTTTAAAGCGATCGTAAACCCTCAAGTAAAGTTTCCATCAAATGAAAGACCCTTGCGAACAGAGTCGGAAAATATTTATTTTAATTTTTTTACGATTTTATTACACAGAGTAAACTGCAATTAAAGCATGGTATTCTATTGTGGTCTGTTGCAATCATATTTAGGTCCAGTGACGTCACACTGCCTTAATACATATATTTCAAACTTTGTATGCACTTTCCGATGCTTGATTCAAGCTTAAGGTATGTATACTTTGAGTTTCAACACAGACTCACTGTTCCAATGTGCATGTTTCAAAATCTGAGAAATTAAATGTAAGATTCAAATTGACTTAACACTCATGAGTCACCATCTCTCAGATTTTGGTGAAACATGCACATTGGAACAGTGAGTCTGTGTTGAAACTCAAAGTATACATGCCTTATTAAAGCTTCAATCAAGCACTGGAAAGCACCTAAATATGATTGCAACAGACCACCATAAAACACCATGCTTTAATTTCAATATCGTCTTTGCGGGAGGGAGCATTTTATTTCTATCAGTAATTCCGATATTGCCCCTATTTGTGGTCATCGGTTGAAACGGAAAATAAATGCCCACAGGACACGTTACGCTATTAAATAGTGCCGAGTAGTCGGAAATGAAGTGTAAACAGATTAGACAATATTTAAGGGGGATACAAATCTTTAATCACCCGTCTTTCAGAGGATTATTTTTTTTCAATTGACACGTGACTATTACCTCCAAATGACATCATACAACTGCAATAACTGGGATAAAAAAAACCGCCTCTGACGATGGTAATTAACATTACGCACAATGCTGAACTGTATATGATAATGTATATGATAATGTTCAGAAAGTTTGGATGATTCCATATGTGAATTACGGTCATTGAAGTACAAGAACCCCCTTCTCTGGAAAGGAATATTTTTTTGAAGTTGATATTTGGAAATGGCCTCTGAATGATGTCTTTCATTGAGATATAAAACCAAATCTTGATTGTATGTAACTCTGGCATACATGTATATACTAAATACAACATAATACATTTCAGACACTTAGGGATAATAGTAAGAAAAAAGTCAATTTATTCACGCATACCCTCTTTTTCAATTGGGTGATTTTATTTTGTCGTACAATTGGGGTGTAAAACTCGAATGTTATTTGAACATGATTCGAATACAACTACGACCTTAGGTAGTACAAAACTGCGCTACATAGCGCTGAGCAATAAATAAAGATACTTAGATAGATGGGGTCAGTGTTAAGAGATATATAGAAATTCAAATACATTTTCCCTCTTTTATAGAACGGAGTATTTTTTCAGTTGACATTTGGATATGGTCCCCACGTGACGCAGCACAATTGGATTACATAAACAAATCATGGTGTTATATAACTCTGCCATTATTAATGAGTAATATGTACTGTAGCTCAGACCGATTGGGCTATACAAAAATGACTGGGTTGTTTAAAGAAAGTCACCTACCCCCTTTTCGATGGAACACAACGAATATCTGTAGAGTGTCACTTCGGCAGCAATACAAAAAATCTGCACCACTTTGGAACTCTACATCCACCCTGATTTAAATCCGAAACGGTCATAGAAATTCGTGGTATAGATGAAAATTATCTTGCAGGTGGAGTAAGCAAATTTCTAAAATAAGACCTTTTTTCCCAGACTATAAGGAACAAACAAAAATCCCTATGATGGTTTGTATCTCAGACACCCCTTTGTTGCAGATATTCCTATGGACATCTTGAACTGCATGCCCATATGGCCTCTAGCCTCAGATTTTTGAGTAAATGATGTATTAGCCCTGTCATCTCATCTGATGGAAGTAATCAACTATGTGACCATTAGTCAGAAGAAACAATTTGATCCACGATTTGAGGATATGAAAAAAGCACATGCGCCCAATAACGCAATTCTCAAAACAAGCACAAATTTAGATGCTCTTCAAATATGAACATTGACACAGAATCGTAACACGTAAAAATCGAACATCTCAAAGTAGCATTTCAGCGTTGGATCACACACCATCTGCACAAGGCGCATGCCACCAGTAAAGAAATTTGCTCTCCAAATCTCAAAATGTTCACTACAAGCACACCTCTCAGCATTGCAATATATATTATCGCCTTAGACTTAATATCGTCCGTTCAGGATCGATGCACGTTACAAGCTGACATCTCAAAGTGACAATCATCATTGAATCACACGCATTCGTTTAAGCTACAAGCGTCTCCGGGGATGATATGTATTTCAATGCCGAGAAATCGCTTCGCGAAGTAAGCTTGAACGTGTAACGAATCTGTGTAATCGAGAGGAAGTATATCGTCTGTGCAGATGATATGTGTTTCATTGTTGACATGCTAGGAAAGTTTTGATCTAATATGATATACCACTAACGAGCACGTCCATGGAAAGTGGTTGAAATGCTCTGTCCTGTTCTTAATTTCTGCATTTCATATTTCTGTAATGGAAATTGCCATTATTGTCTGTCAACAAATCGTGACCTATGTCCACTGTGGCGTAATCAAAGCGGTCATCTTGGATTATTTCACATTTCCTCGTAAAAATTGACCCAAGGATATAGTGTGATAAGCTTCAGATTCATAGTTCAAGGGATAAACAAACTATTTCAGGGAAACCGAAATGCCCCATCCCCATGCCAGGACAGATCCCAAAAAGTTCAGGCCTGGTAGGGTTAAGATAAATCACGTAATATATAGATGATCTTCCACGACTGGCTATCTAATATGAAAATTATGACTCGAGTTGAGTGTCTTTTATATGTTGTGAGCACCAGAATCTGTACTGCCATTAAAACTCAAATACAGTCGATCGAACACAATCGGGGAATCATCCCATTTGCTCATCGAGTGAAGTAAACATTCCTTATTTCTGAAGATAATAATCCCAAACAATATATAGCAAGGTATGTACATACATCTATCCCAGTATTTCATTCTAAATTGCAGCTTGTGGAAATAAATTTGTCCTCTATGTGGAGTTACCTATGGGTTTAGCAGGTGACATCATTTAGCAACATATTCACATACCTTGTTTGAAAAGAACCATTCAAGATTTCAACATTTAAGCCACCGCTTATGAGCTTATGTTGATGTGATATCCATAATTTGGAAATAATCCTTACTGTCATTCCAACTGTATTGCCTTGAAATAAAATTTAGTCTTCAAACAAAGTTGGCCCTCAGGTGGAGCCACTCTTGACAACTGTGGAAGGGAAGCGACCCTTAGTTACATCATGTGGCAGCATATCCACATACCAAATGTGATAATCTGTTATGTCTTTCTAAGTTTTGTCCGTAAATGAAATTTCCAGATGGCGCAACGTATTGGCAAATTCAGATTAAAATTTATGACATATTGAGGCAAGGTATCCACAACCTGAATTAGTCAAGAATTGTTATGTCCTATAGTCTGTCCATTCTAATTAGTCGTCTACTTTGGAGATTCTCAAAAATCAATAGTTAACTCTGCATTAATTTTCTTTTTTGCAGCGTGTAGAACAAATTGAACTCTACAAAATGACTACCATTATTCCGTGATATCGATAATATGTCACTCTTGAAATAACTCTGTAACTCCGTATAAAACTCCGGTACAGTTGTTTCATATAACGAGGCTCAATTACACAGGGAGACGTCAAAATGTAATCTTGTTTACTAACACAAAGGTCAACAATGCTGTGTACGGCCATAGAGGCGTGTGCGGTTTATCATTCGGTAATTTCACTGGGCATGAAATATAAGCGACACTCCCACGGACCGCCTGTTATTACTTGCCAATGACCTTTGTGACAGCAGGCATGAATACGTTATGCCGCCTGAGACCAGGTACTTGTAAAACTGTACTGAAGTATTATATGGAGAGAATTACAAAGTTATTTCAAGTGTGATATATTATCGATATCACGGATAGGTGGTAGTCATTTTGTAGAGTTCAGCATATTCTACTCATAAAAAAAATTGCAGAGCTATTTATTGATTTTTGACAAGCTTCAAAGTAGGCTACTAATAAACTGGACAGACTTCAATTTAATCTGGCAGTTAAAAAGTTCAAGTTAATCTCCAGGCGGCGCCACCTGGTGCAATCCCAAGTGGCATCTTGTGGCAAGACATCCACACGTCAAAGTTAGAAAGTATCATTTCAGTCGTTTTAATTTTATTGTTTGGGAACATAATGTACAGTTGGGGACAGGTGGCACCATCTTCTGGCAGATGTGAACGGAAAGCGATATCAAACGACGGCCTTTGGTAAGATATCAACATACCAAATTGGGAAAGAATCTGTTAAGTTGTTCTGATTTTATTGTCCTAACACCGAATGTATTGGCGTATATTGAGAAGGACAAACTTCAAAGATTCATCCTTTCCCAGCATGTATGGAAGATGTGTTGGATAGTTCTCACTGAAACGAGATTGCGCATGGGCAATGTACGAGAAATTTATTCACCTAAATTCATGAACATTTAGTCCTTGTAAGGTATATTTCGGTGCCTAATGATGTTACTTTATATGGTATATTCCAATAGAATAATAAAACATGCAGTACCCTAAAAAATAGCGATAAATTGGGGAAAAATGTGAGTGCAATTCTCATTTCTGTTAAAATGTTGCCATCGCCTAGGAGGTCAGCATCTATGAGTTTCATACATGAACGCCTATTGAATACCAATGTAAATTATATGTGATATATCCTAGACTTAGGTGACCCACCAAGGGGGAGAAAAATTAAGAGTTTCGACTGAACAGGCATTTCCCGACGTTCCTAATGTATCCTCCAGTTGGTCCAACTATCAAACATTTTTGCCTGGAGAGACGAATACTAATGTGGTTGCCTTAGCATCTACACAACACGCGAAGTCAGCAGAGTCACATGTCCAGTCCATCTGGTGACTCAGACGGTCAGAGAAGATACCTGATTCATATCCAGCCAAATGTCCGACTTGAAACTAGCTGGAATCCTGTCTGAATTATAAGCGTATGGTCCGTCATTCATAATTCAGCCGTTGACCATTACAGAATATCCGCGTCCATAATCCAAAGACGTTTTCCGTGTTCCATATAACAATATTAACACCAAATTCAAAAAGACAGTCATAATATACATCAACTAAAAAATACATAATTTCCAGCAAGAGAGAAGCGGTCAACAGTTTTGAATGATGCCTGCAAGACATCACGATATTCCCAAAATATCACATCCGTATCGCTGATCAGTATTTTTAGTCCATATGATATTCGTAGTAAAGTCGTCAGCTAGAGAATGATGTATCTCAGTCACGCTTTGATTACGGGTGTTCACATGAGCATCATGAAGATCTTGAAGTACATGGGATCATACGGCCCCTAGCCGCGGGTTAAGCAGAATTAGACCAAAATTACGAAACGTAACGCCATAGATATTGCACGCTCGTATTTTGCTATCAGCATGCGATATGTGTCGCCAAATTTGAGAAACTTTGAGTAGTGGCGCTTGGTAGTATAGCCCAGTTTTATAAGTTTCTGCAATAATGATTTGTGACGTTGATTAAAATCGTCACACTTAACACAGGATCTAGCGAATTCTACTAGGAGAGATATGTATACGCCATATGTACGTTCCACTGGGATATTACTGCCCAGAAAGGGATAAAAAAATATCATGTCGAAATTGTAATCATCTCTTTTGTCATGAAGTCGACGACAGAGAAGACCCGCTTCATTTTTACGGAGATATAGGTCTAAATATGATGTTCCGCACTTTCAGCCCCCTGTTGGTTTCTTGCTCCCATCTCCGGAACGACGGATGCTTGAGAGCTGTAACTCCGTGACTTTTTAGATTATCATATTGGGGTCATTTTAAGCCTATTTGCATGACCCCCCCCCCCAGCAGAGGATCATGAATAATTAAAAATGGAGGCCATGTGAGGTACCAGACAAGTGATGTTTTTGTCATATTTCTTCAAAAATTTTGCTTTTCTGTATGGAAAAGTGGGTAAATCCTATTTTATTTCATATCAGATTATTATTTACTAATTTATCATACAGTCTTTGCGAAGAAAGAACAAAAAAAAAAAAAAAATGAAATTCTGACTTAAAAATCGTCCAAAAATGTTCTTTTTGAAAATGACGTCACAGTGACGTCATCATGGCGGCCATCTTGGATTTTTTTTTACATTTTTTTATAGAGCTTGACCCAAAGACATAGTCTGGTAAGTTTCAGCCTTCTAGTCTTAGCGATAGCGAAAATATATAGGGAGGCTCTCCCCCCTCCCCTCACAGGCTGCGATGCGATACACCCAAAATCGCGCAGGCCAGATAGGGTTAACCAGCACCTGATAATAGTAATATGAACATATGAATATTATATTATTTGGAGCTTTGTCTGCTCGGACTATGAAGACTTTAATCTGGAGATTTGCTAGATCTTCTTACGAATTGAGGTTCCTCAGTACTTGTTTTGCTTGGGGAAGGGTACTTCTCTCAATATGGATGATTGCTTCAACGACCTTGCTCTTGGTGAGGTCCAGCCAATCAGCGACTACTGTAGGTTTCTGCCAGAAAAAGGCCTTCTGCCAAGTTTGAAAACTGAAGTGCTCATCCTTACTCTCTGTGCGCTACGCGAAGAACAAAACACTAAACTACAGGTCCAGATATTCAAATACAACCGGAATTACCTACCTCGATGTACAATTATCAACGACCCATTAATCCACTATTTCAAATTGATCAGCTTGTTGGGAATATCCAATCCCACGAGGAGAGTCATTGATCCTGATCTGATAGCATATTATATGATTATCACAGTATTAAGAGTGAGTGGGTGTGTGTCGCTTTTCAACATTTGTACAGTCATATCACGATGGTGTGCAACAGAGCGGTCCTAATGCCGCCTACTTATAGTGTTGCATCGCTGATGGATCATGCCGCAGCGTGCCATGATAGACGTGGGAACGCCACTCAAGTTCGTGTGGGAAATCCAGTTGTCGGTTATGTACATTTGATCCTTGTGAGGTACATTTTGGTGCATATTGTTGATGTTTACTTTATACCCGGTGGCCGAGTAGTCTGGGGCGCATCGCTGGTGACCGCTACCTTCACACCGCTAAATCGGTGTGATGGATAAAAATGTTCTGGTGATCAGTGTCCCTTTCATATACTTTTCTGTTGCAACCAAGGACGGACACTTGTTCCTAAGTTGGAGAAAAGCGTCCTAGCTGGGTTAGAAAATAGGGGCCGGACAATCTCGGCCACCGGACATTCTTATTCTTCACACCGGCAATGGTTCGAGCCCCTCTGGTGCATGTGGTAAAGCTTGCCAGTTTCCTGCCGACGGGCGGTTATTCGCTCAAAATTGAAGCCACCTATGATCGTTTTATCACACTGTGAAGATTCAATTTTCATTCGAGGTTGGCTAACCCATCATTGTGGTGAAAATTAAAATATGAGTTGGGTCTGAAGAGGCACTATCTTTGTTTGCAGGAAGGGGTGGGTGTGTTTAGAAGGGAGTGGTGAATACTAATCTGGTTGCCATCATATCTACACAACACGCGAAGACAGCAGGGCCACAAGATAATGTTAACGTACATATATACGTCAAGTATCCAGCACCTGGAATCCGTTCTCCAAGAAACAACAATCCATTCTGCAACAGCTACTCTTTTGGCATAACCAGTTACACGAATTACTTCGATTAGTCAGTCTCATCCAGTTGTCAGTGTGACAGCCTAGAAACTTGCGTGTAGTCACTACACGAGGAACAAAATGCCAAACTATAAATCCAGATATTCCAATGCAACCGAAATTACCTTCATGTACAATTATCAACGACCCATTAATCCATTACTTCAGGTTCATTAACTTGTTGGAATTACCCAACCAATGAAAACAGCCATTGATACTTATCTAACACAATATTAAAAGTGATCGAGGGAATAGGATATAACTTTGCTTTCAACAGATCATATCACGAGGGTGTGCGACAGTGCGGTTCCAATTTCGTCTGTTTAAGTGCTGTGTCAATGATGCATCATGCCACCGGCAGTCATGATAGTTCACCCAGTCACATTATACTGACAGTGGGCCAACCAATCCTTCATCTATCAGTTTAATGCTGAGCGCCAAGCTAGCAAGCAACAAGTTCCATGTATAATGTCATGGGGAGGACTCAGTCCGGGATCGGTCCCATGAACTCCAGCTTGCCAATTGGAGGCTTAATAAATCGAATTGCGGTCATTAGTGAGAGTAGTTAAAATGTGTTACGTGCACTTACTATCGTTACCACCAAAGCTGTTTACCCAGTGCGGTGTAGAACTGGTAACACCCAGTGCATATGTCATGAATCTTTTGGCATGATTTAGACTTGATGATTTACACGTAAATATTCGACACACAGACCGTTGGGACAACCAGACGTTGCAAACAATGTCACAAATTCCTCCATTTTCCTACTGGTTACGGGTCAGTCTATATGGCCACAGTTCGCTGAATCAGAGCTATATAGTAACGTCATTCATTGCCAGGTACAAAAGAACAGCCGTTGCACTGCAACTGCAGTTTTGACAAGCCGATTATTCGTGGACGAATAAAAGGGAGCGGATACGTGATAAAAAGTAAATATTACATTCTGGTTGAATCACTTATGATACTGCAATTTAGAAAAAAAGAACTGATATCGAAACTCATTATAAGTATATCGAAGTATTCAATAAAATGCTATTTTGTTCGACATCAGGGACAAGTTAAGCGCCTTTCCCTGGACAGCGGGGTGGTTAATCTGGTGAACCAAGCATACGCGTATATAAGATCTCAAAATATTATATCTCACATCAGCGATATATAAATCTCGTGCGAATTTCAAACTACATTTTTTTAGTCAATCAGGGAGGGAAACTTTCAAATAATGCCCCATGTAGTTACACACATGAGCACGTGGACAACAATAGTAAACAATATAGTGAAGCAATATCTAAATAAGGTACGTGCCATGTCTCGACATGGTTCGTGGTAAACGTTCTTCTCCAGAAAGTTCAAATGATTGTTCCCGTGGGATAGTCTGTTTCTTTGTTGGGCGGCTGAGAATATAAAAATAGCGTCTCGCGGAAGGATTGTAAATATCCGTGAACGAAATGCCAATCAATTTCAAACTAAATAGCAAATGGCAAATGAGCAGCACGATATATTTAACCCGCGTTCATCCATAGCTATATAGTGACCTATATTTAAAAGTAATTATAGTGATTTTTTTACTTTAATTGAGGTATGAACTTAAGAACCACTGTCATCATATAAAGTTTACGCAGTTTGCATACCCAAATAAACGTAATAAAAGTCAGTCAATCCTTTTAGTTAAATTACGGTAACATGTGTAATTATAATTACAACATACTAATATTTAAATGGACCCATTTCTTTTTTATTTTTTTCTACTGGACTATTTTCCAGACGAGATGCGGACGGCTGTGCGTCACGTCATTTCATTTGACCAGTTTCCATTTAATGAATGAAGCGCGTGGGACGAATTGTTTCATTGCTACGAAACCTTCGATAGGCGGATCCTGTCGGCCCTGTCAAAAAGCACCTAAAAGAGATTTTTTTTTTTTTTGCTACTGGCATGTTTCTTATATACTTTTTTTCTTCCAATATTATAAGTTATACAAGGCTTTTGCGTTGGCTGATATTTCGTCGAAACGATAAATATGCCAATATGACCTTATCTACACACGTTATGGCTTGAATGATAGTGCTACATCGATCAGATTCCAGGGCCAAAGCTACACATGATGGCCTAGCCAACGTTTTGTAATGACGGCCCTTTTGGACTGTAAGATAGCCGTCGTTATACAGTTATTTTTGATCATATCTTCTTATGTGAATCAGTCGATAATTTGTTCTAATTGTTACACCCGCGTGTTTAGAGGCAATGTGTGAGACAATATATCTTATTTAACACGTACGTTTGAGCGTATCCCTGTTGTTCTGTTTTAATGGGGATCGCCAGTCATGCTAGGTGGCGCAAGTGCTCCAACAGGTAAAGAACACGTGACGTCATAAAACGAACAATTATAACGTCGTTACATTATGACGTTACCATTGTGACGTCCAGAAAAAAAGCTGGCGAACCTCATTGTCCGTACACATTCAGAACGAATCCAGTTTTGGTTTTTATAACACAATCCTGGAACACCATATTTCTTGAAGTTTTACATGCAGTAATTTCCCTTCAAGAATCTTTTCTCAAACAGAGAGAGCTCCTGTTCCTCACCAAGCTTTGCCATTGTTAATAACAGAATAGGACTGTTTTCACTGATCACTGATCAGCGATACGGATTTGATATGTTTGGAACATCACGATGTCTTGCCGGCATCATAGAAAATTGTTCACTGCTTCTCTCTTGCGGGAAACTAGCCTAAGTTTTTGTGTACTATGATTGTCTTTCTGAATTTGATGCTATTGCTGTTATATGGAATATGGAAAAGGTCTTTGGATTATGGTCGCGGATATTCTTTAACGGACGACGGCTGAATTATGAATGACGGACCAGACGCTTGTAATTCAAGAAATCATTACACATATATTTTCTCTCTCTTAATGAACCCTATCATGAATGTCCACCACAGATTTCTCAAAGTAGCACAACGAAACAAATATTCCCATTTTCACAGTATAGGATCATATACATGTAGGATTCAATGCTAGCCCCACAGAACTACATACCAAAGATTACAAAATGGAACTTGCATCTTCTTTGCTTGGCGCACAGGAAGAGGACATATCAATGACAGATTGTCCCGGTGTGACGGATAAGAATGCCCTGGAAATTAGTGTCCCTTTTCATATAATTTTCTATTGCAACCAATGACGGACACTTGTCCCCAATGATAGAAGATAGGAGACGGACATTCGTACACACCGGATATCAGGATCATGCGACTGGTCCTCTGCATTTGACTGAAACGTAGCTGGAAGTTCTACTCACTCACTCACTCCTCACTCTCTCACCAATAGAACTGAATTCTGATCCCAAATTTCGACTAAATGATTTAACGGAACAGAATAGTTTGCAAAGTGTTACCAGGAGAAATCTGTGGTTGGCCCGCCTCCTGTACAAACCTTTTGGTCTTTGGTATATGTTGGCATTTGTGGGAAGTTGATGCTGGGTTGCCATCGGGCCTTACAGACTAGTCTCTTGTGTTAAATGCCGTCGTTTTCATCTGACGACGATACAGCTCACCAATCCCCAGTATACGAGTTGTCACAGCGAAACAGCTCACCAATTACCAATATACGAGTTGTCAGAGCATTTCCATCATAGCTCTCTAGATTTGTGCCTAATACCGCTTATGCCGGTGCTAGGGAACGTGTGGTCATATCATCCAAGTTGCCACATAAGCAGGTACAACAAAAGCGCACTTGAGATACAACACATATCACGAATCGTTAGGCGCCGTTTCCAATTATCGTTCGCGAATGAATCGTTTATTTCGTCAAATTTTCTCGAAGTCGCGATTTTCCAAGGCGCGAGGGAATGGTCTTTTTTCTTCAAAATAAACGATTTATTCGCGATAGCTGTTCGAATGGTTTTTATTTTCTGTTGGCAATCGTTTTTCAATCGAGAAAATTCTCGCGAATAAAAAGCGATATCGCGATCCAATCGTTTTTTAATCGAGAAAATATAAGCGATTAAAAAAAACGATTGAGGATTATAGCCGAAAGTAGTACGGTAAGGTTCAGCCTGACTGACCCGCATACATGTTCGAGTTTCTATATCATAAACACTTCAGTCAGACTATATAAAGTTCGATCATTTTTTCTTCTTCCTTTTCCATTCTTCTTTGTCTTGTGTAAACCTATAGCGTGTTTCAGTTCAGTTGGCGGTTATATAGATACGATGTGGATATTGAAAGAAATTGAAAAAATATATATATATATACATAGGAATAATGGTTATGCATATAATTATAACTATAATTATTATATAATTATATTTACATATATTTTGTACGGGACACAGGCTCGAATTTGTTTTGGTTAATCCAGTAAGAGATGAAATTATATAATATTCAGTTGGTTTCTGGCTTGAGCTTCCCTTTGGAATCATTCGTAGTTCATTTATCAAAATGTAAAATTAAAATAAAAGGTATTGTACATATGCGAATCCAACCGTTATATGCGATTCAATCACCATTGTGATATGTATTTGATATAAATATGAAATCACTGCCGCGAATATTCTTACAATAAATAAAATTAACTTGATGGTGATTTTTTTAACTTATTCACATCTCAATAGTTTAAAAACTGTACCAAAACATAAATGGGTACCCTTTCCTAATGTATGTTTTACCATAACAATATATACATATTCAATTACACTATTTTTCACCTTAATTAACCTAGAAATTCTCGGCTGGAGGGCTAAGCTGTTCTGGGTTATCCGCCATGCGCCCATTCACACCTCTCTGTGCCGTAATCATTCTGATAATGCAATCAACGACGAACTCAAATCCACTCATGACCTATACCCGGTATTTACAATAACAAGATATTGGACAATCATCTTGTATTGTTTATACCAAGTTGCATGAATATATGAAATTATCGGATGTATGAATGGAATGACTGAACATTAATACATTGTGGACTCACACGATTATTAAATAAACATGTAATTTTGTCATTTACGCTTCGCCAGAGTAAATCTGAACGCGGACGTCACAGGAAGCATGGTACAGGTGTGTGTATAGATATTTCCAGCATACGTCCTACTTCGGCTTGTAGGCGACTATAGATCGTGAATCATATATATTATCCGGTTATCTTACGCATTTATACAGTATAGTGATATAGGTTTTCCATCGACAAATCCGCAACCAGCATTAAATGTAGTTCCCAGTTCGCGGATAGATCGGCGTACGACGGCAACACGGCCTATGTGTCAGATATCATTCCGCCTCACGATTCTCTCGCACCTTGAAAAAACCGGTTCTCTCGCGATTGAAGATTCGCGATCAAGAACGGATCGCGCATGGGTAAACGATTCAAAAACGATATCGCGAGAGAATTTTTTTTTTTTCAGAAAAGTTTCAACCGTTTTTTCTCCTTTTTTTTCTTGATATCCTCGTGACTGATTCACAAATGATCGTTTTTCAATCGAGAAAATTGAGGAAAAATCGCGACTGAAGAAAATACGAATAATGGAAACGATCCCTTAGATTCTTGGTATGTGCTTTAGAATAGGTTAACCGGAAGACTATACTCTGTGAAGTCATGTGGCTCTGTCAGTATGTCGGCATCTCTGCCCACTTCCTTATATGTTGTAATCCAGACCATAAAAAGATCCTGCATCCTGATGAATCCGCCTGCCTCTATCGCTCCTTGAATGAATCAAATAAAAACACACATGTGATCATCATTTCTTGATATCGAACGCTGTTATAGTATCAACGATGGCAAATCTTGGTCTAGAATATAATATCACATATGATAGTAAATTTGATATAATTATATAGGATTCGAAAGTTTATCATATGGAATAAGGTAGGTTTGATTAGTGATTCCAGCAAATGATATTCGATATGATTGTTGTGAAGGGGTGTATTGAATTGTTTCAGAATTTGTTCATACAGCTCAAAATTTATATATAATCCAGGAAGCATATATAGGTAAGACCATCATGATTGCGTCAGCTGGAATACATGTACATGTATGCTCGTCACTGAATGAGGAACGATTTTTTTGTGGCAATAACTGATGCATTGACCCTAATAATGTAAATATAGCCAAAAACAATTTACTGACTCATTCAAGAAAATGAGATATTCAAAACAATATGTTAGAGATGGCGACCATATATGTTCTGCCAGGATCTGAAGCTTAACCTCTGGAGATATGGGTATAGCCACTAAAATTTCGAATTCTTTGAATCCAAGATGGCCGATGTTCCGAGATGTCAGTCGCCATAGGAAGCTGTACTCAAGAAATGCGGATGTAGACCCTGCAATGAAATGGGGTATTTCTTGCCCCTAGAGTTAGGGTCCTGAAACTTACCACACTATACCAGAAAATGTAACAAAAATCCAAGATGGCCAACACGATGACGTCACAGTGACGTCATTTGTCAAAAATAACATTTTTGGGGTGATTTTTCAGTCAGGTTTTTCGATTTTTTCATTTATGCAATTTCTCCCCAAAAAATGCGTGATAATTTAGTAAATATTAATTTGATGTGAAATAAAATAGTTTTCGGCCACTTTTCATCGCGGAAAAGCAGAAAGTTCGAAAAAAAATGATGAAAACATCATTTTTCTGGTAACCTGGTGGCCACCATCTTGAATTTACCCATGATACTCTACTCGGTGGTTATGCAAATAGGCTCAGAATGACCCCAATATGATAAGCTATAAATTACAAAGCATATAAGGGAAGTGGGAAGAGGTGCCGACATACTGATCGAGCCACATGAATTCACAGTATTGTCTTCTGGTTAGCCTATTCTAAAGCACATACCAAGAATCTAACGATTCGTGATATGTGTTGTATCTCAGATACGCTTTTATTGTACCTGTTCATGTGGCAACTTGGGTGACTTGACCACAGGGCCCCTAGCACCGGCATAAGCGGTATTAGATACAAATCTAGAGAGCTATGGTGGAAATGCTCTGAAAACTCGTATATTTGTAATTGGTTCGCTGTGTCGCTGTGACAGCCCGTACACTGGGATTGGGGAGATGAAAATGACGGCATTTAACACGAAAGACTAGTCTGTAAGGCCCGATGTCGACCCAGCATCAACTTCTCACAATGCCAACATATATCAAAGGACAAAAGGTCTGTACAGGGGGCGAGCCTCGGGAACGAAACGTCCACCAGCAGAATCTCGCCATATACAGGTAAAAATTACAAAGCGTATAAGGGAAGTGGGAAGATGTGCCGACATACTGATAGAGTCACATGACTTCACAGTATAGTATTCTGGTTAACCTATTCTAAAGCACATACCAAGAATCTAACGATTCGTGATATGTGTTGTATAAAGTCACGGAGTGTCAGCTCTAATTTGTTATCGTTCCGGAGATAGCGGAGAAAGCTCCCCCCAAGGCCTGGCAGGGTTAAGGAACAAAATGGCAACACGAAAAATCGTTATCTACCCAAGAGTTTATTAGAGGTGTACTGTTATGGGTAACGGTAGTAGTTGAAACTCTCCATTAAAACGCTTGTTTGGAAACGGGGAAGTCCGTGACCTGCTGAGCCATGAATTCGACTTTGATTACAATCGTTCGTGGTGAGCAATTGTAGTGAATGTTCCAGGTGACATATCCATTGCAACGCCAACAACGTAACTCCTCTGTGAAGTATTGATGATATCGTCATACCAAATTGTTGTGCAACTTATGCGTCACAATATGACGTCTGACACAACCGACTAGTAGATATTATACGACGTGATCGTAATCATAATCTGACGTCTTGGACCGAGTGTGTGATTGGTAGACGTTGCTGACAATACATGTATATGAACTACCTGTCACAATTGTTTGGTAGCTTTTACTGAACACAGAGTAGTTGATGTATATCCTTCGCGGGTTTCTCGAGGAATAGGGCACTGACATTTTTCAAGATAGTCATATTATGTTCTTGTAATGGTCGGGTTTTGACATGCTGTGCATACAAACGTGTTATTAAGGCTTCATCCTATTAGTTATTCAGGTTTTTCTCAGGGTGTATGAAAAGTTATGACCCTCCCTGAAACTCATACACCCTGAGGCGTCATAACTTTTCATACACTCTGGGAAAAAACCTGAATATCGAATTTATTATCCCGAAAGCACTTTTAAATTAATATATCGAATTATTGTGTTAAAAAGGCAATATTTCTGAAACTTTACCACAGAAATTCAGCATATATGTGTCCGTCCATATACGAAACCGATCTCCATTTTGACGAAACCCATTGCCCACGCGAGTACTGTAGGCGCGCAACACGAACGCCGAGCTGTGTCGATGTTCACTTTTGAAGCTAAAAATATAACCATTTACAAGGTATGTGTGTCTAAAACTTTGATTGAACGTAATGCAGCAAGACTTCCTTTCATCAAATATCAACGGTTGTGTATAATATTGTGTGTTTGATTTCGGGAAATGGTCTTTGAAAGCGCACAACTCGCCGACCATGCATGGCTCGATACCGGTTATGCATAATTTTCGCTTGGCCGGAAAATGTTCCGTGTTGGTTATTCGCGACGTGTGAGAAGTAGAATACTCAGATTATGGCGGCATTCTGGTCAATATTATGGTATCTCACGTCAGAAATAGTAGAAAATTTAAGTTTGAAGTTTCGAAGTGAAGATCCGCCATGTCTGTTTTCGCAGGTGAATCGTGATTTTTTTTATCCACAGGGAGCCCTTCCATTAGGTAACGTTCGGCCACACCGTCCAACATGGATCAGTATACCGCAGTAAGCTGATTGGTCACGTGATCGGTCAGATCGGCCAGACTCCGACATGGAAAGATCCGGGTATACGGATTTTTACACCCTAGTGAATTGACCAATGGAAGTGCTACGATTTAGGTTGAGGGATAATAATGTAAGTTATTTCCGTCATGTGGTTCTATATGCGGATCATTACGACACTATCTGTCCTTGCAGTCCACTGTTTAAACAAAACAGGCTAAGTTACGGGGTAGATAATTTGAACATATCATGTACAACACCATGTTCATTGGCTACTGTTTATTCAGACAGTATGTGCAATAACATCGGCAATAGGTTTGAAACTGAATCATACGATTCAGTCAGATTACAAACCTTGTTTTATTATGGTAGTGCTATCTCTACGTAAAGCATCACGGCGATAGTTATATCAGTCCAGTCGTATGTGATCTACACTTGGAACCGAATAAACAAATCGTTGTGGTTTTAAATAGAGCATACATATCCCCATATTGATCGGCAGATTGAGAAAACAATCAAATCCGTTAAGATAAGATAAGACAATTTATTTATTGTCAGTGTTGAGAACAACCGACAGTTTGTAATAAAGAAATATATTAAACTATAAAATAACATTTTTTTTACAATAATCAGTTATCCCTATCTGGCCTGGGCTTTTTGGGACCTTTCGTTGCCTGGGAGGGGAGATGCCCCCAACTCACTAATTATTTTTCTTACCCATCGAGTTAGGGGGCTGAATCTTACAACACAACACCCTTAGGTCAAGCTCTACTAGAAAATGTAAAAAATCCAAGATGGTCGCTTTGATGACGTCAAAGTGCCGTCATTTTCAAAGACGGTATTTTTTAGTCGATTTTTCTGTCCGATTTTCCGATTTTTGTATTTATGCAATTTCCCCGCAAAAAACTGCATGATAAATAAGTGACTATTAATGTGATGTGAAATAAAATAGTTTTTGCACACTTTTGATCTCGGAAAGCAGAAATTTTGAGGAAATATGAGAAAAACACCACTTTCTTGGTACCCCACGTGGCCGTCATCTTGAATTTTCCCATGAGCATCATCTGCTCGGGGAGCGGGAAGGGGGGTATGCAAATAGACTTAAAATAACCCCAATATGATAAACTGTAAAGTCACGGAGTTTCAGCTCCGGATATTGTATAGAACTTTTGGTAGGGGTCGGGGGGGGGGGGGGGAAGTGGGGTGGGGGGCATTTTGCTCCCCCCCCCCTTCTAGGCCAGGTAGGGTTAAAATCTATACAATATATAGTTCGATTCAAATTCCACTATAAGAACATTATCATATATGCTATTAAAACGTATACGACTCTATCTTACTTTAAAATTCTGTCAAATTGGCAGCTTGTTTTATGCTATCAGGTATTAAACAGAATCCACGTTTTACACCCCTGATAATTAAGTGAATTTATTCCTAATAGTGGTAGTGTTACACCCAGGTCGTTCTAAATTGCTACATTTACGGAGACTATAAGAGACAGATTTCTCCTTCAATAGATCTCGAATATACGATGGAGTCGCGCTATGAAGTGACTTAAAAATTTCTATCATGATGAGTTTTTTCATCGCCCAAGTACCAATGGAACGCCAGCGCGACTGATAAGATCTTCGTCAGACGAGGAACTATCATTATACACCATGCCTAGCGCCCTCTCTTGTATTTTTTCTTCGCTGACCATATCAGTTTTGTGCCGTTTCAACCAAATCAAGGGACAAAAACAAATTATATTTGTAGATATAAATGCTCTGAAAATCGAAAGTTTTGCTTTGATGTTTAAATAACGCGATATTCTACTGGGTACATTGAGTTACCCGTCAGCCTTTTTACATACCTCGTTCACATGATATTCAATGCTTAGTTGTTTGTCGAGGTGCACTCCTATCAGTTTGACACTTAACTTCGGGACTGAGTACAATAGCACTTATTTCTAGATCTAGACGATCTCTACCAGTTAACAAAAACTGAAACTTTTCTGGATTCGCTTTTAACAAATTATCGTGAAACGATTTAATTGGAAATTCAGAGTCCACTAAGAGTTTACGAACTGCTTCCTGTAGGGTTTTACCGATGGCACGTATGGTATTGTCATCAGCATAACTAGTTAACCCTATCTGGCCTGGGCGATTTGGGGTGTATCGCAGCCTGGGGGGGGGGCGGAAAGTGCCCCCCCCTATATATTTTCTCTACCACTAAGGCTAGAGAGCTGAAACTTACCACACAGTATCTTGGATTCAAGCTCTATCGGAAAATGTAAAAAAAATCCAAGATGGCAGCCATGATGACGTCACAGTGACGTAATCTTCTCGGAAGCCATTTTTCGGTCTTTTTGGGGTCGATTTTTTGAAATTTTCATTTTTCAGATTTTTCTCTCGAAAAAAATCTAATATAATAGAGAATAATTAGGTTTGCATAAATAAAATACTTCTAAGGCCTTTTAGGCAAGGAAAATGTGAAGAAATTGAGCGGAAAGATTGAAAAACACGACTTTCGGGGATACCACATGGCCGCCATTTTAAATTTACCCATGATCCTCTGCCCGGGAGTTATTGAATATAGGCTCAAAATGACCCCAATAAGATAACCTTAAAAGTCACCAAGTTTCAGCCTCCTCGGGTTTGTCGTTTCGGAGCAGCAGAGAAAAGTTCACTAGGGGGGCACTTTCCGCCCCCCCCCCCCAGGCCAGGTAGGGTTAACATGGTATGACATAGTATTTCAGCAAAGTCGTTCAGGACGATATTGAACCAACAGGGCCCAAGGATTGATCCTTGAGCTACCCCCTATCGGGAATCTTTTTTACTAGTCTCATATCCGAGTTTGACTCTAGTTAAGTGCCACTATTTGGTTTGGGCCGGTTAAGATTGATAATATCCATACAAGACAACATTCCCAGATTTGATTTGATTTTTATTTCACCATGAATAACAATAATGTTTAGTAAACAAAATATAATAGTGGCGGGATGAAAACCCCGAGGCGTTTGTTTTATCCCAAAATAATAATTATATTTACAAAGATGATAATATGCGGTAAACTCTATCATAGTGAGAAAATTCAATTTTGTATAAAACAAAAATACAAATTTAATTTCCAACTTCCACAGACGGCAAACAGAATAGATGTCTAATTATGTTCCAGTAATAAATACGATTTTATCCTCGATTTCAATAATGAGAGCGAAACGTGAGATTTTAACTCAGAGGGTAAATTGTTCCATATTTTAGGACCCATTATTTTAGTACTATAAAAAGATGTCAGAGTAGTAAAAATCGCGATATAAATTCAATTTAACCTGTCTAGTTGGATACCTGTGGACAGCAGATAATTTTGAAAAATATGATCTAAAAGTGTTTGGAATTAGGTCTGTGTGATTGAAAAATTTGTCAACAAAAATTAACACCTGATAGTCGTTTATTTGTTTTATGGACAATATTTGTAATTTTTGGAATAACGGGGCGGTATTGTCATATTTTGACGAAAATGTGATTACACGTATAGCCTTTTTTTGTAACAGCAGCAACGGTTGAAGATGGGTAGGATAAGTATTTCCCCAAACGATATTGCAATATGATAAGTATGGATATATCAGTGAGTAGTACAGAATGAAAAGAGTTTTTCTATTGAAATTATCCTTAATATGACGAATTATTCCTATATTCCTGCTAACCTTGTTCCTTATATCCTCAATATGCGAGAGCCAGTTTAATTTGTTGTTAAAAATTACTCCAAGAAATTTAAATTGGTCTACTTCTTCGATAGGGATTCCGGAAATAGATAAATCATTGTGCTTTGGCATTTTACATTTCTTAGACGGACTTATTATCATAAATTTAGTCTTTTTAATATTCAGGGATAATCTGTTGCATGAAAACCAGTCAGATAGTTTATTAAGTTCCAACGCCATAATCTCAAACAAGAGTTTCGGATCGTCATCAGCGAGAATTACTGAGGTATCATCTGCAAAAAGAATTACTTCAACAGTGCTGCTTACTGAGGACAAGTCGTTTATATAAATCAGAAAAAGAATAGGACCTAAAATAGAACCCTGTGGTACACCACATGATATTGGTTTGTAGGCTGACAAGGTATCGTTATATTTTGTGCACTGAGTGCGAGATGACAAATAACTTCGAAACCAGTCATTAGAACTTCCCCGAAACCCATAATGAGCTAATTTATGCAAGATGATATCATGGTCCACCGTGTCGAACGCTTTTGATAGATCCAGAAATGTAGTTAATGAATATTTTTTGGCCTCTCTTGCCGCTACCAATTTGTCGTGAAGGGATAATACAGCTAAAAATGTTGAATGATTCCTCCGAAAACCATATTGATTGGAGCAAATTATATTGTGATTTTCTAAAAAATCTAACATCTTACTTATTACTAATTTTTCGACTATTTTACTGAAACAAGGCAAAACTGAAATAGGTCTGTAATTTTCAAATAAATATTTCTCCCCATTTTTAAACAACGGCGTCACTTTAGCTACCTTTAAAGGATCAGGTACTACACCAGAAATTTAAAAGACAAATTTATAATATGACATAATGGGACACCTATTATGTTGAAAACAGATTTGAGTATAGAAGTACGCACCCCATCAATTCCGCAGGCTGAATTTTTCAAGTTACTTACAATATCGGTAATATCTTTTACTGAACAGGGTTCAAAGCTAAATTGATTTTCATAAACATTTGACAAAAAATCTTCGAAATTTCGAGAACATGTTGGAATTTTGTCTCCAAGTTTAGAGGCAACTGTACTAAAGTAATCATTGAATCCATTTGCAATTGTTAAGGGATCCGATGTATCCTGGTCATTGACTTTAAACGTATTTGGTAAGGAAGTATTCTTCTTGCGGTTCATAAGGTCGTTCAAGACCTTCCACGTGCCTTTGATATCACTATTGCACTGATTAAATTTTTTCTCATAATATCATTTCTTGGCTAATTTTAATGTATGATTCAATTTGTTTCTATACTGCTTGTATTGACGAGTGATTTCGGTTTTATTTGCTTTCTTATGTAGTCTGTAGAGTTTATTTTTTTCGCGAATTGAGTTCAGAATGGATCGAGTTATCCATGGCTTCTTAATATATACTTTTGCAGAAGTTGACGACACCATAGGAAAACATTCATTGTATACAGAAAGGAATTTGTTAGAAAATGATTCAAAAGCATTATTAACATCGTCGGATTCATTAGTGACCTCACTCCAATCTATGGTCTTAACTTTCTGTTCGAAATTTATGTTATTTTCCTCATTAAATATTCTATATGTATAAGAATGTGAAACAGGAGATACGAAGTCTAATGCCCTATTTATATGAAAGACTGGGAAATGATCGGTTATGTCAGTAAGTAGTATTCCAGACAACAAACTATCCTCATGAAACTTTTGATAAACATTGTCAATTAAAGTTGCTGACCGAGATTTTACCCTAGACGGCTTTGTTATCTTTGGAAAAAGATAATACGATTTTAGTAATTCACAAAAATTTTTAGAAGGACC
Source organism: Hanleya hanleyi (assembly GCA_036873755.1). Lineage (NCBI taxonomy): Eukaryota > Metazoa > Mollusca > Polyplacophora > Lepidopleurida > Hanleyidae > Hanleya > Hanleya hanleyi. The sequence continues at coordinate 193,550 of JAVTVY010048338.1, read as the reverse complement.
ATGCGTATCTGTCTTGAATAAATCAATGTTGAAATCACCCATAAGTATGCATTTTTTATTTTCAAGTTTTAATTTGTCCAAAAGAGATTTTAGGCTATCGTTAAAAATTACTACATTTTTTCCTGGTGGTCTGTAGATAATACCAACTGTATACGATTGCTTTCCCATGTCAAGTTGAACAAATAGTGATTCATACTCTCCATCATTTTCACGATATGAAGCTTCTTCAATAATGGTACAATTTGTTATGGTATCCTTCACATATAATATTAACCCGCCACCCTTTTTCTTAGATCTGGAAGAACAAAAAGGCCGATAGCCGGGAATATCAAATAAATTTTCAGTCGAGGGATTAAGCCAGCTTTCGGAGATTCCAATAACAGAAAAATTAAAATTCAAACTGCAACACAAAGCTAGGATTTCTGAATAATGTTTACGTAGGCTTCTTGCATTAAAATGTATAACAGAAAGGGACTGGTTTTCGGTAATGCCGTTTGATCTAATACTAGATGTGAAAGATTGTTCTATATAATATTTGGATTGATGAGAGTTAATATCATTCCAGTATGCCTTCTCATACTGACTGCCTTCAGTTACGTAAATGTCCGCATCATCATTGTTAAGCTGCAATGGATTGAAACACATATCATCAATTGCGTCTAACGAATATTCAAAATCACTATGTACAGATGTTTCTCTAGGAGAATCAATTTCGGTCAAGAAGAAAGGTAGCTGAGACATTAGATTTGGAGGAACACCCTCAGCGTTAATATGTTCAGCCATAAGGTAAGACGTTTTGTATATGTAAACAAATGTAATCGGTTAGAAAGGAAATGTCTGTGGAAGTTGGAAAACTTACATAAAAATAGAAATAATTCAAAGTAAATAACAGCATGTGAGTCTCAAAACTTTAAGCTTGTGTGTGTTGGCACTCTCCTGTACTTCAATAATGTCTCACTAAATCGAAAAATATGTATAATTTCTATATTTTCTTATGTATACATAATATATACATATATAATTATCATTGCATAATGCATGGATTATCCAAATAAAAATAGTGCACATTGATCTTGGTCACAGCAAAAGTTTTGCACTCGTTAGAATGATCGATGTGTAACACTAAACAAGAACACAAATATTGGTAGAACACGCTGATCTTGAACACAGCAATAGTTTTGGACTCCTTCATAATGATCCGCTTGTGACAAGATCGCTGCTATTGTTCATTCAGAATGATCGGTGTATAACAAGATCCGGAATATTGATCGTGGACATAGCAATAATTTAGTGCTCATTCAGAATGATCAATGTATAACAAAATCACAAATATTGATGATACACGTTGATCATGAACATAGCAATCGATTTATACTCATTGGGAAAGATCGATGGGTACCAGGATCATAAATATTGATAGTACACATAGATCTAAAAACTGTATTAGTTTGAACTCGTTCAGAATGATCGGTGTGTAACAAGATCGAAATGCTGATAGAACACACTGAGCTTGGTCACAGCATTAGATTCGAAAACTCTCAGAATGGTCGGTGTGTGACAAAATAAGTAAAAATAGTACATGATAGAACACACTGAGCTTGGACACATTATTTTGAATTCCCTCAGAATGATCGGTATGTGACAAAGGCCCAGATAAAAATAGTACACGTAGATGGTGGACACAGCAAGAATTGTTTTGAACTCATTCAGAATGACCGGTGTGTAACAAGAGCCGAAATATGGATGATACACATTGATCTTGGACATAGCAATAGATTCGTTCTCATTAGGAGAGATCGATGAGTACCAAGATCCCAAATATTAATAGTACCCCTAGATCTAGGACACTGCATTAGTTTAGAACTCATTCAGAATGACCGGTGTGTAACAAGATCTCAAAATACTGGTAAAATACACTGATCTTGAACACAGCAATTAGTTTGAACTCACTCAGAATGATCGGTGTGTAACAAAATCCCAAATAAAAATAGTACACATAGATCTTGGTCACAGGAATTATGTTAAACACATTCGGAATGATCGGTGTGTGAACATGATCAAATATTAATAGTGCACATTGATCTTGGACACAGCAATGGATTTTAACTCACTAAGAAAGATCGGTTATGTAACAAGATCCCAAGTATTGATGGTATTGGAGTTGTCATATTGGGAATCAAAATTACATATCAATGCTCAAGGGTTCCACTTCAGTGTCACTAATTGGCATTACTGAGACAGGTTTCCAGGATAGATGTGCACAGATCCGTTGCATATGTAAGTCACACTTAGAGTTATCGGCGATGTCGAGATAACAAATCGGTAATTCTTCATACACGGCGACACCATTATCTCGTATTGAATTTGCATGGGAAGATTGCCTTCTGGTGAAAGAAACAGGAGTTGCTACAAACTGTGACAATGCTGCTCTGTATGATGTAACTTTGTCTTATGTAAGCTCAAAGTAATTTCATTTCGTGATTTAGTACGTGGAATTTGTTGAAAGGCGGGACATGGGGGTCCATGATCAGGAGATGAATTCATCAAAACGTTACATAGACTTTTAAATTTATATTATTTCAAAGTATTCGTATCGTCCGGATTCAGGTGACCAAAAGTATTTTCACCACAAACTCAAAATTAAGAAATGATGCACTTAAGATGCATACTGCCATCCATCAAATGGCACAATTTTATTCGGTCTGGTTAGAAATTGCCATATCCTTATGACAAGAAGTGTATAATAAGGCATCGTCACCCTTGTATCTGCCATCGAATGTTAATACGAAAAAGCAGCCTCGTAGTAACTACTGATAACAAAATTGTGTCAATAGCAGTTCTCAGATCGCCAGCTAATGTCTCTGATGTGTCATTAGCAGGCGAGTCCTTTCGTCGGCAAAATAAGAAGAACCGTTGACACTAAAACCTTGATTTTTTGCAAGAAGGTGCATTAGAGGACTGTGACCAGCAAGTTCTGAGCTGATCTACTTTTGATGAAAATTTCTGGTGATTTTTGATGAAAATCACTGGTCATTCTGACTTGAGCTGTGCCCATCTTAATATAGGCAGGATTTCAACTTGGTGTCCTAATGCCTACCCTACTTCGTATGTCCTGTGACGTTAGTCACACTGCCATGTTAGTAGTTGTTATTGCGATTTCTCACTGTCGTACTTGTGACATTGGGTCGACATCGGGCCTTACAGACTAGTCTTTTGTGTGAAATGCGGTCATTTTCATCTGACGACGATACAGCTCACCAATCCCCAGTGTACGAGTTGTCACAGCGAAACAGCTTACCAATTACCAATATCCGAGTTGTCAGAGCATTTCCATCATAGCTCTCTAGATTTGTATCTAATACCGCTTATGCCGGTGCTAGGGGCCGTGTGGTCATATCATCCAAGTTGCCAAATGAACAGGTACAATAAATTACAACACATATACCTGAGATACAACACATATCGCGAATCGTTAGATTCTTGGTATGTGCTTTAGAATAGGTTAACCGGAAGACTATACTGTGACGTCATGTGGCTCTGCCAGTATAGCGGCACCTCTTCCCACTTCCCTTATATGTGTTGTAATTAACGGTTAACAGTGTACAAATTAACAGGTAATATCACAACAAAGAGTTCAGGCCAGAGGACCAGTAATTATCTCATGTAAATAATTGTACATATATCTTCGTTCCCATGCGGAGTTAAGAATCCATCTGTGGTACATGAACCAATTTAAACACGGTGAAGTCATTAGTTCCTAATTTTTGACGTCAGTGGGCATTGTATTCAAACACGGATTAAATAACATACATGCACATTCTATTCTAGAGATTGTGACCTTATTTTGTCGACACCTCTCAACTGATCCAACCTGTATTTTTATTACCATGCAATTTCACATACATTTGATCCATCGCTTAGCTATGTCACAGCAATACAGTTTACAGCATGCAAGTTTTATGTAACACCACGTAAATTCTTTTGACTGAAATAACTATTTATCGTTCATCTTGGATTTACCCCTACGCAGTGGCGAACATGGCTACATGTATATTTTTGTGTGACATTACGATGTCGTATATTGTTGTTCGTTATTGTGGTTATATCTCTGAAACGCTTATTTGCTATTGAATGGAATGGTTTTGAAACATAATCCTATGATGAATTGTTATAAAGTGGTCAATTCACGTTTCTTTGGTTATATTTCTAAACCATCTTTAGGTAAATTGATGGAACTTGCGGAATTCTACTTTTAAAGTTCAGACTATTACATTATCCTGTTGTGGCGAATTATTATGAAGGCTCCATTGTTCGTCATTTCGGCTATATCTCAACAAGGAATAAAAAAAGGTATGGAAGTTGCGCCGAGTCTCTTCTACATATATGATTAATCTAATGGTTATTATAAACGGTCAATTGCGGAAGGCAGGATGGCGATATTATTCTGTTTGTTGGTCAACCATTCACAGAAACGGATCATCGTTCATATATGCCTGGCAATCGTCCCTGGTGAGGGACTACATGTATAATTCCCGAATGTAGACCTTTATTCCTGTCTGCCGGTCAATCTTTCATGGGGCGTAAAATATTCGTAGACGGCAAACCGTCATTCAAATATGCTGGACAGTTTCACCTGATAACAGCCAACCATGCCGGGGTGATGAGGAAAATATCATTACTGAGATACAATTATTTCTGTCTTTCCTTGGCGGACAATCATTCCTGGGATTACAATTATTCCTATTTGACTGTTCATGATCCCTGGGCGAAGGACACTGTTTCTTGGAACATTTGTGAGGGTGGAAGGCTCTGCTATTCCTGTGGGGAAACGTCATTCCTATTTGCTGGACAATCACCTAATGGCGAACAAATTTCGCAGAAATAAAGTACGATATTTGTAACTAATGATCATTAACAACAGACTAACTTCCATACGAACGACGGCTAACTACCAGACGTTCGGACGCTAGCTCCACTTGGTATCCGCTGAAATCGTCATCCTATTTAGCATCATGTGCGATATGCATGTATTTTTGCATCAAATACTTGACCCCAGTTGTGACAATGAGAATCAACATGCTCGTTACCACTTCTTTAGAGTGACAGAGTCGCCTGCTATTAGCTGGCAATCTGGCAACTGCTCATTGTCGCAATTGTGTCATTAGTGGCTGCTACGCAGCCCTCTGCTAAAAGAATCAAGACCTAACCATTATTACGGTAATGGTTATAATGGTGAACAGTTATGATTGATAGCGCGGAAACTCAAAGCAGTTTCATCTTCACAACATAGGTTGAGGGAAAGAGGGGTGGGGGAGGGGGCATTTGACTTAATGTCACACTCAAGTTTGTTTCATTTTGAGGGAAAGATTGGCGATGACACTCAGTTTGGAAGGGTGATCAGAAATGCTAATCATGATCCAACTACGTTTCCATGCTTTCTGATCTTCTGTATGACTTCAACGTGAATTCAACGCAAAGAAATAATTTAATACATCAAAACATGTATAAATATGACAGCCATAGCCAATGATGATTGCATGTATAATATAATACTGGAACTGCATATCTATTTCGAGATTCACACATTTGGCATTGCTAACGGGTTCCTATTATATATAGGAAATGCATGCTGCCTTCGAAGGTCTGACACAAAACACGTCCACGTGATTCGCTGGAACGAAGTAGGTACAGACTTTCCATCTTCGTGGTATACGGGGCAAGTCGAACATGATTCGCCCCGTCGTAAAATCAGTAAATGTTCCAAAATCATAATCAGGAGGAATCGTTTTCTTGCGAAACTACATGTCGTTGTTTTGAAAGCAAAATGTGGATTGGAGCCATATGCAAGAGTGGTACCTAACATTCAGACCTGAGAATACGGTGGATTCTCGAACGTAGCCTTAGTATCTCAGTAGGGCTTTTATTGGGGGTGTTCATGTGAAGACTACGAAGCATCCACACGGCCCCTAGCACCGGCTTGAGCGGAATTAGATACGCTAGCTCTGATGACAGATCAGCTAAAAAACTCATCTGATGTTAGTGGATGAGCATCTTAGACGTCTTTGGAGTAAACGCCTCAACCTGGTAAATGCAAGAATATTCAGAGAAACTAACCTGTAATTCCCGACGTCATACGGCTTAAATTTCCCACAAAAACAATAAACCTACATATATTTGTCGAGTGACATGTACAACCGGCGGCCTGTATCCGAGAATAAAGGTAATCCAAGAACAAAGGTAATCCTTCTTTTTCGAAATCACTCCACATCACCTCCGCAATATCTGGCAGGAATCTCGCTTTCGGCTCATATGTCCCAACTTCTCAAGATATTGTGTACAAATGTATCTGAAAGTCCGTGTTGTGTGGGCTGAAGGAGGTTTGGGTTTGGGATACTGCCTTCTACGATGGAGTGCCCAACCAGATTTTGAAATATGTTTAGCTTATAAATATTTATTTTATAATATGCCCTGTAAAAAATATATGTTGCAATTGTAACTATATCAGCATAATGCTATCTCTTGATCTTAGTTGTTTTAAATAAGGTTAAAATAATCAAAATGGCCCCGAAATTGTATTTGTAGAGCAAATGCCATCAACACTACAGTATATCAACTGAGTACATATAATTATAAATAATGACAATGTAAATTAAACTTAAAATTGAAATAAGTACAATTGTAACACGATTCCTGCTAGTACAGTCGTTATCATTTGAATACTTGTGGCATGAAGTATTAAGTGTATCAGTTAAAAACTCTCGAAAAATAGTTTTCAAAATTCCTGGTAAACGTTGAAGACAGATTAAGGGTAGATAGTACGCTATCATCGTTGTGTTGAAGGAATGATTCAGAGACGAATCAAGCAACGTAAAGTTATGTATGTATCGTTCAAGAGTCAAACAGAATAAGTTACGTTCGAGTTGTAAAGACATATATAAATCTATTTCCCGAACCGCAGAAACAATACCTGGCCAAAAGACGAAGTAGTAGAAGTGGCAGCCTATGAGTTATTCTCGCAAGATACGAACAATAACATTTCTATCAGCTGAAAATGTTGACGATGAATTATCCAGGATTAGCTTTTTTTGATTTTGTTTTATTGGATGACATATCATTACAGGGAATCAAATACCCGTATGTTAATGCCAATGCAAATTTGGGGATGGCTTGTATTGGATTTACCAACCCATCAGACCTGGTTTAATGGAGGTTTTACTTTCTAACATATCATGTATGTTGATATCTGTATCATCTTTATGGCAACAGCTGTGACAACGCCTGAGTGACTGCCAACCACACATGCCAACCACACACGCCTATACACCGGGGAGACGTACACTGTGTAGGGTAGAACAATTTTGACCAGATCATGTGGTATATGTATCAGTAATTAATATTTTTCACTTGATGGAATATGTAAGCCCCCTATTAAACATGGCAGTGTGACTAACGTCACTGGACCTACGAAATAGGGTTTGAGATAATTTAAGTGTGTACTCGAGAGATGACTTGGGGGCCCTGTGTGCTACCATGAGAGAATTTATATAGCGTCTCTAATTGACAGTGGGAACTATTAACTTTTCCAGATGTCACCGCTGGTGAGTTATTAGCGTAGCAACTATTATCGCCCTCAGTTTCTATTACCCTGGAGAATGATCAGCCCAGCAGTACAGCACAAAGTGTTGGGGGGAGAGTCCGAGAGAGCGGGGACCCCCCCCCCCCTTCTCGGCATTATGCGATTTTTCTTAAATTAGCGTAGGGAATGATGCTCTGTCAGAGCAGTTGAGAAGTAAATGTTTGTAGTCCTAAATAAGATAGGAAACTGGATAAGAAACACAAATTTGAAGTGAGAAAGGTCAAGATCAGAGATTTGTTAGAACGCAAGATACAAGAATGCAATCAAATCAGGCATCACTAGAGAGCCATTCTCCATGGATATATTTATTTGGCATTCAACTTCAAGGTACCTCATCTGAAGAGAGTACATAATAATAATCAATGAACAATAAAGCACACACGAACAAAATAAACAAGTGGTTATAGGTTACTGAATTTAAAACACAACCATGATTTTATTATCGATTTCTTCAGTAATAACATATAATAGGGTCCTTGTTGTGATATGACTGAAACAATGTTGAAAACGACGTTAAATCCTACTCACTCACTCACTCACTTGTTGTGTTTAAATTTAGTAATTTCTCTCATAAAATCCAGCCATTTTTTATTTCTTTTTGAGGTAGAACATTTTTTAACTAATGACTGAACTGAAGAATGGTGCAATGTTGTATAGGCTGGATATATAAAACGTGCAGTATAACATGCCTTCAATCTCAACGAAATTCCAAGACCAGCAAATGAGTGAAAACGGATAGGCCTACTATCGGAATGTGTGTCAACATTACACTGCAAATTAGGCTAAAAATAACAACCTCCATTCTCCGATCAAATGATTTGCTTCCTTCATGCATCGTGGCATATACAGCTCGCCTGACGCGAGATTCTGGTATTTCGGTAGCCTTCCGCAATACCACCGGCTAACAGCGACCAGCATGCTCACGAGGGTTTCCGAATATTTCTAACAATTTACGGCAGATGTTCGGGAAGCATGGCGTGGACTATGAGGGAAAACATGGCGGAGCTACCTTGAAACGTATAATGCCGACATATTTTGGCAAGTACCATTAAAGTTACTGATATTTTCGAGAGCTGGGCGCATCATTTTTTTTTGCTTTAGTGCTGGGCGGCCGAAGTTAGTCCCAGGCGCTTAAAAGTCACAGAGAAGAATACAGCCAAGGGTTCCCAATGGGCATGACAGTGCACTCGCTGAGCTAACAATAAATAATGAAAAAATAATAATTATAAATCAAATTTTCAGCAGAATTCGATCAGCCCAGAACTTGCTGGTAACAATGCCCTAATGCACGTTCATGCCAAAGATCAAGGTTCTAATGTTAATGGTTCTCCTTATTTTGCCGACGAAAGGATTCGTATGGACTCACTGACTCATTACCGGACAATTTGCGATCTGTAGCCTACTTCATAGGAAAACCCTTAAATGTTCGACGTGGAGATTGATTTTTAACAGTATGTCTCATCCCTCGTGTGAGAAATGTTGATAGACGAAATTGATCAAACCTGTAAGTGTACCTACCATAATTTAACAGTGAAGAGATCAAATACACCAAGGACAAGGTATGCAGTTTATTTTAAATCATAGTGGGTCCAGTCTTTGTCATTTTAAATTAATAAAAACTGTGTCGATTATCAATTCGGAATTATGGACAAATGCTTACCGCTTTGGAAAAATACGACTTTTTTTGGCTGACTACATATACACATGTACGTCGTTAACGTTCCAAGAAATAGGTGCCAAAAGTTTGGGGGGCGCGGCTTGTTGGTTTTGGGGGTTTCTCCGGAATTACGAACAATTGAAAGCTGATACTCCGTGACTTTATAGATTATCATATTCGGGTCATTTTGGGCCTATTTGCATGACCCACTGAGCAGAAGATCATGGGTAAATTCAAAATGGCGGCCATGTGGGGTTCCAGAAAAAGTGATGTTTTCGTCATATTTCTTCAAATTTGTTGCTTTTCTGTATAAAAAAGTGGGTAAAACTTATTTTATTTCATATCATATTATTATTTACTAATGTATCATGCAGTTTTTGCAAAGAAAAAACAAAAATAAAAAACAATCGAAAATTTAGACAACAAAATCGTCAAAAATTGCTTTTTTAAAATGTCGTCAAAATGACGTCATTATGGCGGCCATCTTCGATTTTTTTTTTTACATTTTCTTGTAGAGCTTGAGCGAAAGATATAGTGTGGTAAGTTTCAGCCCTCTTAGCGATAGCCTTAGCGATAGCTAAAATATATGGCGGGCGCACTTCCCCCCCCCCCCTTCCAGGCTACGGTACATCCCAAATCGCCCAGGCCAGATAGGGTTAAACTTTAATACGGGGACATGTTTGTAGATCAGTGGAGGCTAGTGGAAGGAAGGATGATGGTTTGCCGAAAATTTCACTTCCGGGGATGAAGTCACTTCCGACAAAGGTCAGATGTCTCTAGTCAAAGTCACAGATCTAGGCGTACCCTTTCCATTCGGCGAAAATTTCACGGGTGGTGACGCTCGTCTGCTCTATGTCGTGTTAGTGAACGTCATTTCTCCTCGTTTCTAACCGTCCTTCTCCTCATTCCCTGTTGTATCACGGCCGTCCTCTGGTGATTAAACGCAGGTTAGGTTTTAGACAGAGGTGGCCAAGAGGAATGATGGTGTATGGATGCGCACCATGGATGCGAGTATGTGACGGAGATTGTGAATGCAGATGCCCACATTGAACGGGAGATCGAGTAAGCATTGAAACCCGATAAATCGCATGATATTATGTGTCTCGGTTAAGAATTGTCATGTCGATACAAAGATGGTATTCCCGGATAAATATCTCCTATCGACTATTAATAGGAAGATTGCCTTTCACTGACGGAAACAGCTAGGCGTTAACATCAATTGTGGAAATGGTGCATTGGATGATGTACGGTTAAGTTTGATATAGCGGAAGTTCAATGCTATTCCATTAAAAGATCAGAATGAATGGTTGCGTGGATATGCGGACTTGACCAGCTTCATGGCTTTGAAATTTATTCAGCAAAACGACAATCATTTCCAGGCATTTTCTGAACCATCTGGCTGCAGGAGATCGAATGCAATTGCACCACAAACTCAAACGTAAGACATGATACATTCAAGATGACGCATAGATCGATATAAAGCATGGCACTTATTATAAAAGTATAACTATTATCTCTTTTGTAATTACTTCTAACCTTCTGTGTTATGCGTGTCGTGTGTTGTATTCAGAGTTTCACATAACAACGGGTTTTGCAAGAATACAAAATACTGCCTCGTGAAACAGCTGATCACGGTTGAGGGAGAGTGCGTTTACCTCCCCCCGCAATAACACAGGAACATTATTCCCGTGATACATTGAATGAGTGCAAAGGCACTCTATATCTGAACCATTCCATTTCCAGCCATAAACTGCCCGCTAGTCTGTATGAGAAAAAAAAAAATAATATAACGTTCTTCTTAGTCCTTCGCCCACAAATGCAGACAAACGCGAACGTGCTCGTGTTGGAAATGTCACTTTCCCGGTACCGTACCCATGGCAAGCACGTGACATGTAGGTCAACTTCTACAAGCTGGGGAACACCACCTCTAGCTCATTTGTTCTCATATTGTTGATTATTTCTGCATTCAAATATATCCCCTGGTTAGAATTGGATTCAGAACCTTCGTATCGGTATTTCTTGTGTAATAATTTATCGCTGGGACGTCTTTCATCCCGACTCAAAACTCCGAGATGGGCTACTGCCTACTCACAATAACATGACTCTTATTCAAGTCAAATATCAATTACGACCACAGCGCAAAATCGAGAAAAAAGCATAGCGGTGGTGTGCGTGTTATATATATATCGACCGGGGGTCGAGCATGGCGGTACTGTGCGTGATTTGTGTAAACGATGAGGATGTTATTTTGATCTGCTGATTGAATTTCGTACTTCTTGTGACAGGACATATTATTTAGGGTGTAACTACATCCTTTTTATGAGTGACTTGTTGAACAAATATCAGTTTGAGCAAGTTCTTGAGTACTTGTTAGACCATCTGCAACGTGGTTTGGACGGATGTTATCCTTACTCCCCCCCCCCCCCCTCTGCGATGTTATATTTGGGAGATAAAACAAACATTCGTGCACCAAACCACAACTGGTATCTTTTAATATTGCCTTGAATGGTCTGAATTGATAATATATATATAAATGTAAATTTGTGAGATTCGGGAAACCAGTTCTTGGCTCAAGGGGGACTAATCCCCTAGTGGCCATTGTTCACGTGGGCCGAGGGCTGGGGTCCACTATCTATAATATCTGAATTTAGAGGTGACTTAGTGTTTTCCACATGGAACTATTTTTGCTGAAATAAGGTCCTACCAAGAATTTGTGTAAATGTATAGTTTTTAGGCTCGTTATGATATTTACGGGTTTTAGAGCTTCTGGAATACATGTTTCATTGGGAATACATGCATGGTGTTCTTGGGAGATTTGATTGGGGTTGTGTTTCTTCTTGGGGAGATTTGTTTGGGATTGGGGTTGTGAGTAATGGATGTTGACTGGGATTTAAATATTTTGGCATATACGATTTGGCCGAGGACGTCGAAGGCCATTTGATCCGCTGCTGAACCGAGTTCACGGCACGAATGAAGATAGGGGCACTTCGGATAGGGTCATATCCCAAGTGTCCTCGCGCGTAACCTCGTGACGTCATCTTCTGACAGATTTTGGATGCGAGCTTGAGCGGAGGGCAGCTCTAAGGTGAGAATTTGTGAGCAGTGTACATATAGTTGTGCCAAGATTCAGGCGGATTTGTCAGTTCGATTTTCCCAAAAGCCCCCCCCCCCCCATTATATCAAGATACGGCTGACTCCATTGGTTCCTCGGACTCGACATGCCATTTGATCCGCTGCTAAACCGAGTTCACGGCACGGGTGGAGATAGGGGACACTTCGGATAGTGTCAGAACAACCGGATGAACTTACTTGTTATAGTTTCAAACAGTCTGACGCTTGTAAACGTTGAAGATGACAAGGTACGAAATATTTGAGTCAGTCCTGTACCGCTCCCCCCCCCCCCCACCTCACCAAAATTACAGAGCACCCTCGGGAAGATCATATCACTACCCAAAGACACAGTTGCACGCACTCACGCAAGGAACCTTTCATAATACTATGTAGAAGCATGGACGAACACACGGCTCATATTGCTCCTTCCATACTACTACTACTCATTGGCGAGGACGGGCGGTCGCACGGCTCCTTTTATTGTTTGGATGATTTTTGGAATACGGCAATGAATTTTTTCAGCTGATCGTTCCAAAAAATAGAACAAACAGCGTTTTTTTCAGAAAAATTGCCGGATACCTGTCGTCCGCACCATAATACTAGTAATTCTCCTTGCCTTAAAGCAACCAACACTACTATTTGGAAACGCTTGATCCATGAGCAGATGGAAGTTTACTACGCCACCGCGCTTCGGCTCGTGCCCGCAAATTAAGTGCGCATGTCTCACACAGTCTAAACTAATTAGAAAAACGTGATTATTAAATATACTGCACAGTATTTACTGTGAATGTTTAGGCAACGAACATCTACGAAGTGTATTGGAATAGTACACTCGTAATAGCGATGGAAATGTATTGGAATAATACACTCGCAATAGTGATCGGTTGAAAGTGTAATCTGCGATGATGTCAGCTCTTTTCTGTGCTTCTTTGATCGTGATTCCAAGCGTCAGACACTAACGATCGGTACTCCAGGTGCCGACCGTTTGAATTAACGTGGCGTACCAATCAGAGTTAAGAACGTTCTGAAATTCAAGGTGTCCAAATGCTACATCACAATCACACTAGACACAATATGTGACGTCATCCCAGCTTTGTTTGAAAACAACAAGACTGGTGTAATTCATGACTTTAGTGTCTTCCAGTGCCATTAAATAAAAATAAATAGTGCTGGACCCTATATACGTTTGTACGAAATTATAAAAGAAAGCAGACGTTGGAACATTAACCCTACCTGGCCTGGGCGGTTGGGGGGGGGGGTGGCAAATGGCCCCCTCCAAACTTTCTGCGCTATCTCCGGAACGACAAACATGGAGAGCTGAAACTCTGTGACTTTATAGTCTATCATATTGGGGTCATGTTGAGTCTATTCGGATAACCACAGAGCAGAGGATCATGGGTAGATTCAATATTGCGGCCACGTGGGGTACCAGAAAAGTGATTTTTTTCGTCATATTTCTTCAAAATTTCTGCTTTTCCGCGATGAAAAGTGGACAAAAAATATTTATTTCACATCGCATTAACATTTATTAATTTATCAAGCAGCTTATGTGGAGAAGTTGCATGAATAACAAATTCGGAAAATTTGACCGAAAAGTCGACCAAAAATGACTTTTTTGAAAATGACATCACTGTGACGTTTTCAAAGCCGCCGTCTTGGATTTTCTTAGATTTTCTAGTAGAGCTCAACCCGATGGTATGGTGTGGTAAGCTTGAGCCCCATAGCTCAAATGGTAAGAAAAATAATTAGGAGGGAGAGGGGGCATTTCGGCCTGGACAGGTCCCAAAAAGCCAAGGCCAGATATGATTAATAGCAGGTATGGACAAAATGATATCAACTTTACTTGAAATAGCGATGTATGTAAACATTCATGGTAATAATGGAACTGTAAGGAAAATTAGCGAAACGGCCTGATCATTGGCAGTTACAAGTTTTCATAATCTCGTGGGACCTTTAACATTATAGTCTATATATGGAACATATTTAATCGAAGAAGTTCAAACGGAATATGAGCAAATGACATGGATTTCAAAGTGGGGAACTATCTGAAATAGTATATACATGTACTAGGTGATTTTCTCCAATTTGTTAAATGTGAGTAAATCTTCTTCATGGCATCGCTGTCACACATTGAAGAGTCGAGGTAGCAACCCAGGCATAATTCTTTCAAAGTGAAGGAAGAGACTACAAACCCTTGGCTTGCAATTATTTCTGCATGTTCCTACGAAGTAGGCTACAGATCGCAAATTGTCCGGTAATGAGTGAGTGAGTCCATCCGAATCCTTTCGTCGGCAAAATAAGGAGAACCGTTGACATTAGAACCTTGATTTTTGGCACGAACGTGCATTAGGGCATTGTTACCAGCAAGTTCTGATCTGAAATAATTCTGATTAAAATTAGATTGATAATTAACACTTCAGTATATTGTTATAGATATATGTGAACTGTAGCCTTTAACGTGTATCCTATTTCACATTGGCCACATCAGGCTTGAGCCTTCAAATTCAGGTCAAAATACCCACAGCTAAAAATACCCTGTCTCACTGTATGCCACATGGCCCTATTACTGAGGTTAATCTTAACTACTGCATATACCCTCAAACAATCAGCGCTGTTTCCATAACGAAGCTGAGGTGGTTTAACGTTTATCAATGAAGAAAATCACCGATCAACCGCCATAGAATATAATGTGAAACAAGAAAACCGGAATAGTACTTTCATCAGATTGCCGATGCCCAAAATGTGTTGTCTCATATATCTAGATAACAACGTGATGTAGAGACGCTATTTATTCGTCTTTGTACCGGTTATGCTCAGGAGAATGACATAGAATCATTATTATCTTGTGCATAGAAGGTGTTGGTCTTGAGTTGAATTACCGTAAACTACATAAATGCTACCTTTCTACTATAGTACTATATATAAAAATTTGTTGTATTGTTGGGAAAATAATGTGATTCAAAAAGTTGTTTTGATCCTGTACAAGGGCACTGAAAACCATTAAAGAGATGTAAATGTATTTTCACACGTAAAGCTTGAAATCTACTGAACTTTTTATTATTCAATCTGTTTCCTTTGAGTTAAAAAATTGTAAAATTAAATCGGCGATCGTTATTTATTTTTGGAATGAAGGCGCATTAGGAGACTGTTACCAACAAGTTCTGAGCTGACCTACTTTTGATGAAAATTTCTGGTGATTTTTGATGAAAATCACTGGCGATTCTGACTTGGGCGGTGCCCATCTTAATATAGGCAGGATTTCAACTGGGGTGGGGATTTCCAAGAGTTCAGTTCGCGTTCGAGTCCTAATGCCTACTGTACTTCGTAGGTCCTGTGACGTTAGTCACACTGCCATGTAAAAATATCATAGACGCGTTTAAATTCAGACTAGTACAGCCCCCAGCTGTGTGGCTTCCGGTATGCATTTTGTTATTAGCTTTTTGTATTTAAATATCGACAGCTCCACACGCATAGTTAAAAGCCTATTGTCAAGAGGTAGTTTATCATTCCGGCCTTAATCTTTTTGAACAGCTCAATATTCAATATTCGAACACAAAGGGTCTCTCTTGCGTAGATTGAATCCATTGAAATTGTAGCAGGGTAATTAGCATACTGCTTGTTATGATCATAGATAAGGCCTGGCCAAGTCACCTAGAGCTGTTCACTGCTTCTATCCTGCCACCATCTAGGTATGGATTACATCGTTTGTTACTTATTTGTGAAGACAAGTTTGGAATAACTACAGGATGTCCAATGATCACGGCCAATCAATGGATATGATGCTACCAACCTGGGTCAATGTATAAGGTACATGTACGTTGTGTTTTCTGTATAATAATCTTAAAAAATCAGAGTAAATGTTTTATGTGGCAGAAAATGACACACAACCTTGCGATATGAGAATATGAGAAAAATATGATCATGGAACACGAACGAATATAGTTTCAATCGACAATTATGAGGGTGATAATGAGGAAAAAGGTTATAATTGCAATTAAACTGACATGCTAGTACACATTACAATTATAGCTGCCGAAGATGCTCACACGGAAGGCTAGAAGGAGATATATATAAACTATATATTCACTGCTGAAGTCTCAGTTGTGGGGAATGGATCGTGACGAAGCTTGCGTGTCAGAACATTATGCAATGTTATCAACAGTACTGAAAACAGACCTTTCAAACTGAATTTCATATTTGAAACCCGTATTAAATCGAAAAAAGTTGCAACTGAGTATGAGCAAATGACATGGATTTCATACTGGGGAACCATCTGAAATGTGGATGTATCTTGTTCATGGCATCGTTTTCGCGCATTGAAGGGTAGAGGTAGCAGCCCAAGCATGATTCTCTAAATAACGTATAGTGAAGGTACAGATGTGTGACCCCTATTAGCTTGCACCGATTTATTCATGTAAAAATACCACAGATTCGTTCAAATTCAGAATAGTTCAGTCTCCTGCCATAGGACTCTATGTATACATATTTTATCGCTTGTTTTTCCTACGAAGTAGGCTACAGATCGCAAATTGTCCGGTAATGAGTCAGTCAGTCAGTCAGTCCATCCGAATCCTTTCGTCGGCAAAATAAGGAGAACCGTTGACATTAGAACCTTGATTTTTGGCATGAACATGCATTAGGGCATTGTTACGAGCAAGTTCTGAGTTGACCGAATTCTGATGAAAATTTGATTTATAATTATTTTTTTTTATTATTTATTGATAGCTCAGCGAGTACACTGTCATGCCCATCGGGAAGCCTTGGCTGTATGTTTCACTGTATATATAACACAGTACAAAACGTGATGGGATAATGAAATAGGAAATGCTAATTTTCCATCATTTGTTAGTGCATTTATCTACACTGCTATTACCAGGCAACTTGCCATTCTTAATACACACAATTCAGTATATTGTTATAGATATATGTAAACTGTGGCCTTTAACGTGTATCCTATTTCACATCCAAACATTTCATCACAGACCAAATCATGCAGGCTTCAAATTTAGGTCAAATTGCCACTGATGATGAAATATCCTACATCAACCAATTAAGTCAGCCTGAAGCAATAACCCAGCAGAACATAGAAAGATCTGGTATCATCCTTCAGATTAGCCTGTGAGCAACAATGATAAAATTTACTGAGGGTGAAACAAAGCTGTCCTGCAAGCCACCCAAGGAATTTATCAGCTTGTGTTGGGACATTTTGTTGGTATCATGTAAGTTGTTTAGTAGTTTACGCATTCAAATCTCCATACCATATTTTCTGTTATTCAACAGACAAATTTCTTTACTGGTTTTAATTGTTTAAGTTTTTCTGGGTTTCAACTGCTACAGATAGTAACATAGTACTGATACTGTAGAAATGGGTAGTGTGAATTTAATTATTCCATGTTTAGTACAATTTGTTCACATGAATGGTGGAAGGTCTGGACTCTCAAATGAAAGTGTGTTATACATGTATAGCTCAAGTATGTTAGGTTTGAGGAACAAACATAGTTGCAATTAAGATATAACCAAAGAAATTTCATGACAATTATTGAATCTAAGTAGGCCCCTACCTAACAAAAATAGCTTAATAAAAAAGGCCTTCCTGACGTAAATTGTTTTCTTTTGAGAGAGAATGGTATTTTCTGGGTTAAGAATTTCCTGTATAAAGATGGGTTGTTCAAGGAGGCTTTGTTTTGCCGCTGTTGTGTGCATTAAGGGTATGGAAACATGATATATGCACCCAGAGCCCTGATCTACAGCTGTATAAAACTCAACATCTGGCATTGACGGCATGTTTAAAGGGTCTTACCAAGAGCTCAGTGCCTGTCCTAATGCCTACCTTACTTCGTAGGTCCTGTGACGCCTAGTCACACTGCCATGTATTTAAATCTCGAAAGCTCCATATTTAAATCCTCTTTTCGAGAAGGTAGTTTATCATTCAGGGTTTATCCTTCTTTAACAGTTCAATGTTCGAAAACAAATGGTCTCTCTGGCGTAGATTGAATCGATTGATGTCCTGAAACTGTAGGAGGATAAGTATCATACGGCGTGTTATGATCATAGATACGGCCTGGACAGGTCACCGGGAGCTGGACACTGCTCCCATCCATTCACTATCTAGGTATGGTTTACATCGTGTGTTACTTATTTGTGAAGACAAGTTTGGAATAGCTACAGGGTGTTCAATGGTCAAGGCCAACCAGTAGACATCATGCTATCAACCTGGGTCAAATTTATATAAACGTACATGTTTTCTGTATATCTGAAAAGTACAGAGTAAATAATTCACCTGACAGAAAATGATATATAACCTTGCGATATGAGAATATGAGGGAAATATGATCATGGAACATGAATCAGTTGTGGTGAATGGATCGTGACGAAGCTTGCGTGTCAGAACAGTATGCAATGCTATGAACAGAACTAGAAACAAACGGTTGCTGGACTCAGAACGGTATTCTTTGTCTACCTAGGACATGACTGTATTGGGGAATTGGATGTCGGCACTTACGAATATTGACTAAGCTCTAACGTCGATATTTGGACCATAGCATATACTGCATGCATCTGTAAATGGTAACCCATTCATTCGAACATCAACAACAGCCTTCGCCACATACGAAATCGGTATCGTCAATTGAAAGGCTAAGTCGCCAATTGTACCATTTTGATGATGGGGATAATTATCGATTGGAATCTAACAAACACACTATAATTCAGATCGGAAAACGAGGTAAACAATACCATCCGCAACACGTTTTTATTTGGCCCGGTTATAAATTGCTATGTTCATATGACATTCCCCAATGTGTATATCCTCCATCGACTACTCGTGAGAAGTTACCTGCTGGCAAAAGAAACAGGACCTAACCATCACTGTGGTAATGATTGTAATGGTGATCGAACGTGGTTGATAGCACGGAACCTCGAAGTAATTCCATCGCTACATCATAGGTTGGAATTGAGTTACAGGTAAGCGGCGACAAGCCACAATTCCAGCGATTGAATTGATCATAAATGATAATCATGATCGACCGGCATATGAGAACCATATTCCTGCCTTCTGGTCTTCTATCTGCTGGCAGCCGAATGTGATTAAATTTCAAATTCAAAGGTAAGAAATATTACATTTAAAACCTTGAAATATGATAAATACGACAGGTCACACCAATGATGATTAAATGCTTAACTGAATTGCTTCAAGTACGGCATATCTATTCTGATATTAGACAATTTGGCATTGCTATTGTGTTTTCATTATATGTAAGAAATGCAGGCTGAATTAAAAGCTCTCACAGGAAACAACTACAACTTTTTAGTGAAGGTAGACTTTCCATCCTCTTGATTAATGGAATCAATCACAGGTGAGTGACTCTGTCGTATAATCGCAGTATGTTTCATTGAATCAGAATCAGGGTGACCGGTTTCTTGCGAAATTTCATGTCGTCATTTCGATGGAAAAGTGGAAATAACTGGTATTAATTTGAACCATGATATTTTGTACTTTATATTTCAAGTTCATCCCAAAACGGCCTCAACCACATCGGACCTGATTCCGGTTTCCGACTAATTGGTAGAGCTTTTCATGTACGCGTTGTGAGAACTCATGGAGTGCTGGAATCGAAAAATATACAAAATCAGAATCGCACTAATTTTGCTGATTCCAATAATCCTCTAAGATAAATTTGAACAAGCCTTGTAAACAGGAAGATATATTCCTGGACAACAGCTCCGTTTCTCAGACGACCCGCTTTATCAAGTTTGAATATAATAGGAGTATTGTCTCATACTTTCGACTCGAATTGGGTTCGATGACCTCCTGGTGGTTTCGCTGACAATATTGAAAACACTTGTGTTAAACATGAGCTTGAGTTCATAAAAAGGAGTTTCATTCCTACTTGTACAATTTATTTGGTTCTGGTAGTGGTACATAAGAACGGTCTCTATATTATGAACTGCCTAATCGTCGGGGCAGAAATAACCTAACCTTGAATTCGATTGGAGAGAAACGGAAACGGAAACACGATGGAAAACTTGTTGTTACAAAAGTTTGCGCGTTTTGATCGCGACTGAAGAAAAATAATCTTTAGCGAGCTGAAACTTTCTGACTTTTTCCCGTATCTTATTGATGCCACTTTCAGACTATTTGCATAAGAGTAGGTGCAAAGGATTATGCATTGGTAAAAACAAAATTGTTGCCAGAACGTGTCCCCAGACAGTCGTGCTTTGGGGCGTTTCTTTCCTCTTTCACATTTGTCTTGCCTAAAATGATTTTAAAGTAATTTATTTTGCCAAAAATAATTATTCTCTATAATATTAGCTGTTATAGAGAAAATATTTTTTTTTAAACTGAGAGAAAAAAAATCGGAAAATCGACTGAGAAAAAAACGTTAAAAAAGATTTCCGACAAGATGACGTTATAATGCCTTGCATCGTGGATTGCTCTGGACATTTTTCTTGTGCTTGGCCCCAATATATAGTTGGAAAGTTTAGCTCTCTATCCCGCGGAGTAACGAGATACATTGACCCCCCCCCCCTCACGCTGCGAAAGACGCCATATTGTTCAGACCTGGTAGGTTTAACTTTAGCGTAGCAATATTTCAACCGTTATTTTTACGCCAAGGAAAGGCGTTCAAGTTTAGGTTATTTCTGTCCTGTATAAGGCCCCGCGTATTATAATCAACTTAGTGGTCAGAGCTTGTAAATGCGACTTGTTCCCAAAGGCCATATTTGTAAATAAATAAATAAGTAAATAGTACGTTATTCTAAGATACATTAATCAATCTGCTGTGTCGATAATGGACTCAGTTTAATCCTACCTGGCTTGGGCTTCCCTAATAATCTATTTTGCTTATCCCTTGAGCTAGGTGGCTGGAACTTATCACATTATGCCCGTTCGTCAAGCTCTCCGATTAGATGACGTCACAGTGGCGTCATTTTTAGAGACATTTTTTGTCGATTTGTTTGGTGAGGTTTTTGTTTTGTTTTTTATTTATGTGATTCTTCGCAAAAGCTGCATGATTAATTAGCATATAATTATCTGATGTGAAATAAAATATTCTTTGGCCACTTTTCCTCGACGAAATTTTGAAGAAAAATGAAGAAAACATCATTTTGAAGAAATATGAGGAAAACATCACTTTTCTGATAACCCATATGGTCGCCATATTGATTTTTTTTTCTCATGATTCTCTGCTCGTGGGGTTATACAAATAGGATAGTTCCGTAGATAGGATAGAAAGTTCTGGAGGGGGGCATAATGGCTGATTGACCTACCTTTCCCTAATCCCATCTGCCATTACCCAATGATTCTGAATTATACTTTCACTTATGAAATCAATCAATATGCCCCGGGATCACACCCCGCCCATCATCAATAGACATCAAACCGCGACAGGGGAACCAGAGGTTTAGAGAGCAGTTTCTTCTGGAGCCAGTAATTCGTTAGTGGTTATAATAAATCAGCTGCATATGAATGGGTTACTGATTTTTTTCAGGAAAGACAGTTCATCAAACCTGAGGAGACAATTCGACCACACCATCATATATTATCAGAATCGGACCAAACATGGAGAATAGCTCACCCAAGGATTATATGGAATTCCAAGCTGCACATTACTTGTACCTCACTGTATCACCTCTATTCCTCATCGCTGGAATTGTGGGAAATGTTGTCTCTTTTTGCGTGTTTTATCCCAAAGTGAGGAAGTCTGCCAAACAATCCTCTTACTGTTACTTATCTATCCTAGCCGTATTCGACACATTATCATTGGTTTTATCGACGATGAGAGGATTTATGCAGCAAGCTTTCGGCCTGGATATAGTTCTCCTGTGTAAATGCGGATATTACCTGTTTTTCAACTATCTGTGCACCGATATGTCCGTCTATATCATAGTATGTATGACAGTGGATCGAGCTATCAGCGTCTTCATCCCTTTCAAAGCAAAAACTTATTGTACTAGAAACCGAGCTTTGATATCAGTGTTGGTGGTCCTCTTGGTATTGGCGTGTATCAACTCCAATGTTTTGTTTGTTAATGAACCTCAAGCTAAGGTTGCTATCATCGACAATACCACGGATTATCTGTACTACTGTGGGGCCACTGAAATTAATCGTCAATGGTCTGAATTTATTTGGCCTTGGGTAGATTTAAGTATTCTCTCATTTCTCCCATTTGTGGTGTTAGTGATTCTTAATGTTGGCATATTCCTACGAATGAGAAGGCAGACCAAACGCGTTCACGCAATGGGAGCTGGCATACCTGAAGCCCGTGTCTCTATGCAAAGAAGAACTAATATACTATTGTTATCCATCTGCATTTTGTTCCTGGCCACAACATCCCCACTGGCAATTTTTCACATCGTCGAGTCATATTGGCCACGTGATAACCCACATGCGGAAGCAGTTCATGTGCTAGTGAGTACCATAGTGTATCATCTTCTTTTTCTGAATAACTGCGTGAATGTCCTGCTGTATTGTTGGAGTGGACGCGAGTTTAGAAACGATCTCCGCAAAATGTGCTGTGGAAAAGGCAAGCAAGAAGACGCGTCGCACTTGACGGCACTAGCTTGAATATGGATACATGCTGAGAAAAATCACCGATGTCCTACATTTTTTGTCTGTATCATTTGGGTACATGTGACGCTAAATACCGTAAATCTGTACAACAAAGGGCATATATTATAAATTTGAATAAAATCTGTGTGTTTGTACTCCGTGGGAAATTTTTACATATTTTCGGGAAAGGTCCCGTTACCGACACCATTCTGTTGATTGTATTCAACGACAGACATACTAAAAAACCTGAACCATTAACTTGGTACTCGCAACGCCTTGTTCGTCTATCAGGCTTGTAGGATTCATAACTGCGGGGTTGTGGGGAATCCATCTTTCCCAGAATATGCGGCTGGAGAGCTAAAGAAGCTTTCTACAATGTACGTCTAGGTGCAGTTCCAAAAATTGGCTGCCACGCTGGGATCTTTTGCCGAATTTTGTAAAATATGTGTATTGGTGTGTATCAACTTCAATGTTTTGTTTGTCAATGAACCTCAAGCTAAGGTTGCTATCATCGACAATACCACGGATTATCCGTACTACTGTGGGGCAACTGAAAGTAGTCGCCAGTGGTCTGAATTTATTTGGCCTTGGGTAGATTTAAGTATTCTCTCATTTCTCCCATTTGTGGTGTTAGTGATTCTTAATGTTGGCATATTCCTACGAATGAGGAGGCAGACCAAACGCGTTCACGCAATAGGAGCTGGCATACCTGAAGCCCGTGTCCTTATACAAAGAAGAATATACTATTGTTATCCATCTGCATTTTGTTCCTGGCCACAACATCCCCACTGGCAATTTTTCACATCGTCGAGTCATATTGGCCACGTGATAACCCACATGCGGAAGCAGTTCATGTGCTAGTGAGTACCATAGTGTATCATCTTCTTTTTCTGAATAACTGCGTGAATTTCCTTCTGTATTGTTGGAGTGGACGCGAGTTTAGAAACGATCTCCGCAAAATGTGCTGTGGAAAAGGCAAGCAAGAAGACGCGTCGCACTTGACGGCACTAGCTTGAATATGGATACATGCTGAAAAAAATCAACGACGTCCTACATTTTTGTCTGTATCATTTGGGTACAGTGACGCTAAATACCGTAAATCTGTACAACAATGGGCATATATTATAAATTTGAATAAAATTTGTTTGTTTGTACACCATTCTGCTTATTGTATTCAACGACAGACATATTGAAAAACCTGAATCATTTTCTTGGTACTCACAACGCCTTGTTCATCTATCAGGCTTGTAGGATTCATAACTGCGGGGTTGTGCGGGAATCCATCTTTCCCAGAATATGCGGCTGGAGAGCTAAAGAAGCTTTCTACAATGTACATCTAAGTGCAGTTCCAACAATAGGCTGGCACGCTGGAATCTTTTGCCGAATTTTGTAAAAACATATCAGTTCAGTCGAAAAAACTATTTGCATGCTATTTGAGGCGAAACAGAATTTTAACAATTGGATTAGAAATATTAACGCTATCTGGTCTGGGCGACTTGAGACATGTCCAGGCCTGGAGGGTGCCTAAATATTTCTCTTATTCCTTGAGGTAGGGGACTGAAACCTACCATTCTATACCCTTGGGTCAGGCTGTAATAGAAAATGCAATACAAATCCAATATGGCCGAATGATGACGTCACATTGACGTTTTCCAAAATGCACCTTTTGATTGTCGGTCAGATTTTTCGATGTTTTTTTATTTAAGTGTTTTCTTCGCAAAAAATGTATGATAAATTAGTAAATAATATTCTGATGTGTAATAATAGATTTTGCTCAATTTTCCCCTGCAGAAATGCGGAAATTTTGAAGAAAAATTACGAAAACGTCACTTGGTCGCCACTTTGAATGTACTCATGATCCTATCAGGGTAAGCAAATAGGTTCAAAATGATCCCAATGTGATTAACTACAAAGTCATAGAGTGTCAGCTCTCAAGTTTTTGTCGATCTGGAGATGGGGTATAAAGTTTAGTGAGGGGCGGGGGGGATAATGGCTTGGTAAGTTTAAAGAAATGGCCCCTTTTGGAGAATCCAATACTGCATTACATGCGTCTAGTCCGTCATTCATAATCAAGCCGTCGTCCATTAGAGAATTTCCGCGTCCATAATCCAAAGACCTATTCCGCTTTCCACATAACAGTATTAGCACCAAATTCAAAAAGACAATCATAGTATACATAAACATAGGCTTGTTTCCTGCAAGAGAGAAGCGGTCAACATTGCCCAGGCACAGAATGACCCCAATAAGATGAACAATGGAATCAGTTACTCACACTAATCAAATAGGATCATAACAAGCAGGGTATCCGGCCAAACTTGCCATGACTTTTGTCTAATTATATTGTTTTAAATATCCGTGGTGGCTCAAATACATTATTCTATAGAAACCCAGATGGATATAGATTACGTATCAGTAACTCGGATTAACAGAAGGGACATCTGTGGAACTATTCAGCTGGCGAAGTCCTGTGGAATACACATTCTCATTCTTCTCCTCCCGACTTTAGTTATTGAGATCCTAATTTACCTTTTCAGCGAATAGTCAGATTTCTCTCAAATTCAGATTTTGCTTATAAAAATTGAGGTCAGTTGGTCAAAGGTCAAATTCGCTGTGCCTAACAATATGAAACTATTGAAAATTTCAGTATAAGGGAAAGACGATTGGTCACAATGCCCAAAGGTAAAAAGTCAAGGGCACTAGCCCCAAATTCTGGAAATCATTCAAAATTGCTTTTGGTCATTGAGAGGCGATACCGAAGTACCGAGACTGAGGTCACCCAGACAAAGGTCAGCATCAGTGGCCCACGAGAGAAGGGGGAATTATAAACTAATCCTCCAGTTCAAGGATATGGATTTGATCAGAACTCAGAAATACGAACAAGAAAGAAAGAAAGAAAGAAAGAAAGCTATTCATATAGAAATTTCAAAGATCAAGGCCACATCAAGAAAAAAAAAAACAGGAAATCAATGAAAACAACATTTTTTGTGAGTGGATGAATTGATGGCAAGCGATAGGCCGGGTACCAAGATGGAGGATATATATGTCTTACTGAAATCACTAAAAACTTGTAACATCTTTTCTTATGCAATCTCTGGATTGTGTTTATTGCAAGCTTGTGTTTACATATGCACGAATAGAATATTATGGGTGACAACTTTTGATCGATGTACTGAAGATTCATTGCAAATACTGACATTGAAACAATTATGATGTTTTTCTTGAGTATCGATCAATTTATAGATGCCTCTTAAACAAATTGGCTATTTGTGTTCTACGCCTTTTCTGGTTGGTACTGTCATTGCCGTGGCGAATGGAAAGCTGATATAATGAAACCAGATTGGTCCCTGTGGAATGAGGGAGTTGGCATCTGTGATACATCTAGGTTTCAATGTTGGAACAAAACTGCAATTAATTGATGGAAATATCGATACTCTGTGCTTCGGGGAGGTTTTTGTTCAAAGGAGACGATATGTCCAAGTGCTTCTTTCATCTGAAGCGTGCCTTTTCCTCAGGTGATGCTAAACAAACATCTAAGCCATTAACGTTATGTATTATTAACGTATATGTATGAATGAGTGCTTGAGCATGCCTGGGTTCCAATTTGATTTCTAATATGCCTTATTACAATGCCGCCTCAGCATAAACAAACCTTCCCAAATTGTATACGTGGAATAAATGACATCCGCACTACGGTATTTCAACTGAGTGCATGAAATTATAGAATCATGTCAGGCGTGATTCACTTATAATAACATTCCTTGTGTAGAGTCGTTATTACTCGATTAATTGGGATTTTAATTATGAATCATAGACGTACCAAAAGAAAACTCGTGTAAGAGGAGAAACAGATATACGTGATTTAGAATTCGGGAAAAGGTTATGGGAAAGGAAGTTTGTATGCTGTGATCAGGGCGTGTTGAAGGAAAGATTAGAGACTGATGAAGCAACGTCAACTACTTTACGTATCGTTCCTGATGCACGCAACAACGTTCAAAGTTGGTTTTGCATTTTCTCACATAAAATAACAATCTCTTTCAATTAACCATAGAAACACATTACGAAAAGAACAGGGTAGCTCGGCACCAGGCGCTCCGAGCTAATCTGGTACAGCCTTAACTATATTCGTCACCGATCTGTTCCGTGGGACGACGGAAATAACATCTGGCAAAACGAGAAAGATAGCTGGTCTACAAACGGCTTGAGATGATCTGGTAGCGAACGAAAGATAACCGCACCAGGCCTGAACAATTTGACCATGAATATGCCCTTAAAGCTAAGATTATATCTTTATCTTTTATCTGTTGAATTGTATTACAATAAAAAGAACCGAATGTCGGTATATTATCAGTGCTAATACAACTTGCAGACTGACATGCATTGGATTTACTAACCCATTTGTTGAGTAAAGTGGCGCATTACCTTCAAGCAATTTTCAATGGAAACATGGGATAGCGCCACAGATATGACAAATTCGGGGGCAACATAGAAATAACCGTTTCTAACACAAGCTAATGGATCTCCTCGTTTTCTAACATATCCGATATTTTCATAGCTAAAAGTGGTTTTATCTATATGTGTGTTATGAATCAGACTGTAACAGTCGTGACCATGGATGATTGACTCCCCACTCTATGTACCTGTCCACCAGTGATATATTACGCAAACTGCGCCACTTAGGACAGTTTTGCCCACGGCATGTGACGGTTATAACATATTCCAGCTTCATTAAATATGCAATCAGTATAAGTGACTTTTAATATTCCACATCATGACTGGTCCAAGGTGCGCAAATTCACAAGGTAAGTTTTTCTCATCAAGATATCCGCAATTTTGGGCCAGTCATAAAATGGAATGACGATCTCCGTTTCAGAAAAATATGATTTATTTAGACAGATTACATGTTTGTTTTTAAAGTTCCAAGATACCTAGCAAGCTTCTAAAATTCGAAATTTGGTGAAATAAAGTATTAAAAAATATTCTTCGTATCGATAGTAAAGTATTTGAAAATCACGTCGTTTAGAGGTACCAACTTAAGACTGAATTGATCTACAAATGGTGATCAACTAACAAGGTAATTGACTTTCTTTAACACATTAGTGCTTTTACATTTAGTTAATAGTCATTTAGCCTGGCTTAACAAACTAGTAGTTATAAACCGAAGAAAATGTCGTCTTGGTCAGTCCTGCTTTTGCTAGTGTCCTTCAATGTTTTTATACTACAGATGTGCATGTTTCACCAAAATCTGGGAGATGGTAACTCTTAAGGGTCAAGTCGATTTGAATCTTGCATTTAATTTCCCAGATTTTGGTGAAACATGCACATTGATACAGTGAGTCTGTGTTGAAATTCAAAGTGTACACATCTTAAGCTTGAATAAAGCATTGGAAAGTGCATACACAGTTTGAAATTATTGTATTAATGCAGTGTAACGTCACTGGATCTAAACATGATTGCAACAGTCCACCATAGAATACCATATTTTATTTGCAGTTTACTCTGTGAATAAAATCGTAAAAAAATTACAATAAATAACTTCTGGCACAGTTCGCAATGGTCTTTCATTTGATGGAAACTATACCTGAGGGTTTACGATCACTTTAACTACTAATGCTTAACGCTCCTTAGTACATGTACAGTTAGGTTGAGATTCTGGTACAAAGACTTTCAAATGACCAATGACAATATTTATTTTCGACACTCACTGTGCCTCAAAGAGGTTTTTACATAGGAGATGATATCCTTATTCTTTTTTCTAAAAAATAAGTCCATCCTATGAATATTACTTCGTTCTACTATGAGCCGTTTCTGACTTAAATTTCCATCTTACGTTTCGACAGAGTTTAATAATACATCATGTATTATTCAATATTCATCTCTCATTTTCATTAAGCCGTGTGTTGATGATAGTCAAGGTGTCCACATAAACCTCACAATAAAAGCATGGCTGAAATACAGAACATCGCATGAACCACTCCTGACAATTGTGATATCATTGGGTAGAATTACGACCCAATATCATAATGTCGGCTGTTGGTCATTATGACTTCTTGTCAATACGCCAGTATTTTTCCACCGCCACGTGTCTCCTAATTGTTATCTGTATAGGGCGAAATTTGGCTGGCGTCACTTGGCCTCGACGTTCACCCTCCGTGCGTAGTAATTTTGATCGAGGTGGCCGCTTCACCGGAGTTGGGTCTTATTTACAGAAGTTATGAATAAAACATACCCCATTTTGTACTTCGTTGTACGGGCCATTTCTGATATTTCTCGCCCCATAAACTCCATTTCCATCAGATGTGATGACATCATTTTATTATTCGATATTTGTATTTTTGTCACGCCGGTGGTAGGGGTCAAATATTTCAGTAAAATGCAGTCACAACTTGCCACCTCGACGGCATTTCACACCTTCATGGCACCTTCTAATGATGAGATCAGAAGGTGTTGGACATAGATACCTTGGGTTCATGCAAGAAGATTCATCATTCAACCCACCAGAGTTTTTGTCAGAAACGAGTTCCGGGTGAAATTACACAGCAAGTTGTTCTGAGAAATAGTGTGAACATTTAAAACTTTAAAGGAACATCCTGGAACACAAATGGATATTTGAACAGTGTCGGTCATTCTATCAGGGAGTAGAGAATATTCTAGTGAGTCAGAATTGTGCCGAACGACGGACTATGAGGAAACTCGATAAAAAGTTGAACAACCTAGCCAGTTACATGTAGGTAAAACTATGATGTACTCATATTCGCAGGTAATCTGACGTCCGACAACTAAGACTGTTGGTAATCCTGGACTGGATGCGGAAAATGCAAATGCAAAAAATGCAAAAATGCATAAAGACTATCTACACCACAGCACATGGAGCAAATCAAATGTTTGCTCACGCAGTCAAACGTGTTAAAAGTGATATTTCCAGCCAACGAATCTTACGCGGATTGTGTCGTCGTCCAGATAAACGGATTCATTGGACATGGACATCACCAGAAAATGGATAGTTTACCCAAAACGGCAAACCCACTGCACAATTCCCTACATGCGGATTATAGCCTAAAGATAAAATAAACAATTATAATTTGCTACCTATCGAGTAAAAATAATATAAAACTGTAATACCACCCTATTTTCTGCCCAATTAGCAGGACTACAGGGTTTAAACATCAAATATTTACTGGTTAATGTTCCAACAATAGCATAGTACTACGGCCGGATAAGCGCCTGTTACACCTAATGAAGCCCTTCGTTTATCTTGTTCAAACATTTACACTCTACGTGAATTGGTTGATAGTTGCCAGTGTTGTGATATGCCGACAACCTACATACGTAAGGTGCGGAACTGCAGTTGCAAAACAAATATTTCACTTATATTCACCTTGGTTCGTCAAAAAATGTTCACAATTTAGTTGACAAACGAAAACACCCGTCAGACTAAGTGATCGTAGAAACTGAGTTGAAAGAAAGTTAAAAGCCGAGCCATACGACATAACACTTCTGGTGATGTCGCATGTAACGTGACGTCATGCTTAATAATAACCAATAGAAATTATGAGAACAGATCCTTCGTGATCATTATTTTAAAATGCCAATAAATCAACTTGCATTTGGAAGTTAAAGATATATTTGGAGTGAGCAGTCAGTGGATGACATGGCAATCAAACACAGTCAATATTTGTATAATATAGTATACCCATACCCTATAACTTTGGAAAATTCCATCATTTACCTTGTATCCAGTGCAATTTTAGAGCAATCCTCATAGGTTACCCAAATAGCGACATAGTATAGAGATGGTGTAGTGTTACCTGTATATTTCGTTATATTTCTGGAATATGCAACTATTCTTAGTTCGCGAGGACCTTCATTACAAATCGAGAACAATGGGGGGGCACTGGACAGTTGGGAGCAGAAAACAAAGTTAATTATCAATTATGAAACGTTTTTACCGGGGATGTTCTGATCACAGGAGAGTGCGCATGGTCCAGTAAATCCCAAGGCATCGTCTGCGGGCCCAAAGACAAACCATCAGGCCACCGTGAACACAGTCGTGCACTGATTTTGCCCAACGAGGGAGTTCGATTCAACCTGTAACTTTGTCTGGATCGAGGAGGTAGGAAAGGAAGACCTGTAATGACAACCAAAGCAAATAAATACAATATTAACAAATAATTGAATGAACAGTTATACAGGATTTAGATCACGGTAGCGTAAAAGAAGATCCCTGATCTACAAATTATGTTTACCTGTTACCTTTAAAAGGAAGTTCAATATAATGAAATGATATATATAATATTTCGCGTAGGCCTTATCTAAATAGTGACCAGGCCTGATCGCGGCCACAGTCTGGTCACAACCGGTTTCTTCGAGGTTGGATCCCGCGTCTATCTTCCTTCCTCCGGTCATGTTGGCATTTGTGGGAAGTTGATGCTGGGTCGACATCGGGCCTTACAGACTAGTCTTTTGTGTTAAATGCCGTCATTTACATCTGACGACGATACAGCTCACCAATCCCCAGTGTATGAGTTGTCACAGCGAAACAGCTCACCAATTACCAATACACGAGTTGTCAGAGCATTTCCATCATAGCTCTCTGGATTTGTATCTAATACCGCTTATGCCGGTGCTAGGGGCCGTGTGGTCATATCATCCAAGTTGCCACATGAACAGGTACAATAAAAGCGTACCTGAGATACAACACTTATAACGAATCGTTAGATTTTTGGTATTAGTCCGGTGGCTTAAGGTCAAGATCGTGACTGACTGGAATAAAGCACCATATTTTGCACAGAGGCTCATTTGGGCATAAGGAATGATCTCAGAAGGGGTGCCCATTTCTGCAGGAGGTGGAAGGCCCTTAATTTGCATAAATCCAATATGGCCGCCATAATACATACAGTAGCCTCCTGTTGGCGACTATTTGACAGCTTTGAATCGCCTTTTTACACGAGATTAGTTTTCTACGAGCCTGACTGACTCAAGAAGAAAATAATAATGATAATTGGAAACTGTTTTCCCCCGTTGAATATCCAATATGGCCGCCAGAGCGTCACCAATAATGGTATTATTGCTATACACATGTACATGTGTGTTTGTATGCTAATATATATCATATATATGTATAAAGGCTTCACTGAGAGGCTTCTGTGCATGTAGCTCTGTTATGAGCGACTCGATGAAGCACGCATGAAGGTTATTGGCTATTTTCTCTTCTATAGATATCCAATATGGCCACCAGCGCCCCATCCTCAATGCTTATTATCGGTACTAAAACAAATGTTTCGAAGGATGAAACTTCAGGTTATCGTACATGCCACGGTTGTGAACTACATCAAATGTTGCCAGTTGGATTCTTCTCGGCTCCTTACATGTAAATTAGCATGTGTAAATCCAGCGGCGAAGGGAGTTACTCTTCCAACACCGGTTGGGATCAGACTATAACTGTGCTAACTATAACTACCCTGAGGTAGATTTTCTTGTTTCAAGTTTCACAAACAGTTTCGATATTTGGCACTCGAGAAGATATGCTTTCACTGTCTCACGTGATCGTTCATCTGCTATGCAAAACCCTGCTATCGTAGAAGCTAAATTAGACAAAGAGTTGTCGAAAGGTCGAGCTGCTGGTCCCTTCTCAACTCCTTTTGACAATAAGGTTTGCACTCCATTAGTCTCAGTCCCCAGAAAGGAACCTAATATGTTGGGGGGCTCTTGGTGGCCGAGTTGTCTAAGGCGCATCACCTGTGATCGCAAGCCTCACACCGCCGAACCGGCACGGATTCGAGCCTCGCTGTTGCATGTGTGAAAGTTTGTCAGTTACATGCCGAGGGGCCGGAGGTGGTTCTCATCCCGTATCTCAGCTGTCTCCATCATTAAAACTGGCTGTCGCCATATGAATAAAATAACATTGAGTGTGACATTAAACCAAATCCCCCCTAATACCTTTAGGGTGTTAACGATTTATCTTTCCCTGGAAAATCTGCCTTGTCTATTAACGGTGCGGTTCAACAGGACCTATGATATGGTGAATACGTAGACATTAGATATCACGATTGCACTAGTTCAAAAATCACTAAAGCCTGATGGCAAAAATCTGTTTAGATGATGCCTTCCGCATCATACCTATCGAGTCAGCGATTCACCTCTTACTGGGGTTTACCGGGGGCGACAAGTATTTTTATGATCGGTGCCTTTCGATGAGATACTCTACATGCTGTAAGATATTAAAGAGCTCAAGTCATTCTCTGCAATCGGTTACGGCTACAAAATTCGGCATATCAGAGGTGATTCACATACTGGACGACTTCATGTTCGTCGGTGCAAATGACGCTAGCCACAGTTCTATAGCTCTCTACACTTTCACTTGTGTGAGTATTTGGGCATTCCAATCAAACATGCTAAGACTTACTACCCATCAACAACTATGGTTATGCATGGGATTCAACTGGACTCCAAAACTATGAAAGCACCATTTCCAGAAGACAAAATTCATAAACTGAAAAGCATACTTGGTGAATTCTCGCGCCGCAAAAAGGTAACTCTTGTGCAATCTCTCATTGGCTCGCACAATTTTGCCTGTAAAGTCATCATGCCCGGCAGGGCATTACTCCGCTGCCTGATTAACTTTAACAAAAGTTGCATCACAGGCTTGAATGAAGCTAGAGCCTATGTTAATACCTGGCTTGTATTCCTGGAGTCTTTCAATGAAAAAGTTATTTTCTTTTTCCAAATTGGGTATCCTCTGATATCATAACGTTCTCTTTCTTTGTGATAGTATGACCGTGGTTGAAATAATCAATCACCACTCTTTCATTGCTGATGGAATTAATGCGTCAGTTAGTAGTTGCCTGCCTTCGAAATGACATTCTTTTCAGATCAAAACATATTTCAGAACAATCTTATTCATGACAAACTCTCGCGGTTACAATTTCAGGAAGCGCTGTCTCTAGCCCCTTGGCTCAATCGCTCGTCGCACCCAATACCAAGTCTGTTGCTGAGTCTTTGAAGCAGAGTTCATCTGACGGCGCCCCTTGCAGAATCTTCCTTGAAAGTATACAAACGCGCGCATGACAAGTATATAGAGATTTCCTCAATAACACTGGTCAGCGTGCCAGTAAGATATTCTTCATCTCATCGGCACAGTTGGTTTCCTTCAAAGCATTCTTGCATTTCCACAAGTATGCACCCTCCACAGCTTATACATTCGTGTCGGCTATCAGTTATGTGCACAATTTGGCTGAAGTACACGATCCTGCTCAGTTATTCCTTGCCAAAATGCTCCTTACGGGCATGTCAAAATTACACGGCCGGATACCAGACTGCCCATAACTAAGGATATCCTCCATAAGATAATTTGATGCTATATCCCACATTGTATCCATCTAACTCTTTTACGAGCAATGATCTTGGTAGCATTTCATGTATTCTTACGCGTTAGTGAATTGACAGTTCGTTCAAAACAAGACAGCAATAGCAATCTTCTTCAATACAACGATGTCTCTTTCTCCGATCAATCTGGCCCGTTACAAGGCATGCACATTATTATCCACAACTTCAAACACAACATATCCCATAAATCAGTTCATCTGTTTATACTGATAATATTAGATATTGTCAGTTCAACCAATCCGTGCTTATTTTCGTTGGCATATTTCACATCCGAGGACGGGCCCCTGTCCAATTTGCAGAGGATGCGCCCGTTTCAGCTGTCTATTTCTCAGCTCATGTAAAAAACAATCTCTTTAATCTGCATTGATCCTCTTTAATAGGCCATAGTTTTGGCATTGGTGCCACCACTTCATCTTCAGCAGCAGGAATCCCGAATAACATATTCAAAAATGTGTAGATGGAAGTCTAACGCTATATTAGTATGACACATTTCACTTGTTAGCTATGCATTGTCCAGTCACGGGTTGCATTGTACAGTAGCCCCAATGAATTTATTGCATAAATAAGGATCTGGTCCAACTTGACCCAGTTTGGCAAAGGTCAGTCAGGGTCTACTGTGCCATCTGAGTCAGTTATATGATTATTTTCTAATATTCACTGTATACTTAACGCCAAGAAAACAACATAAAAAAATAATTCAAAATTTCGGATCGAAAATTCGTCAAAAATTGATCATTTTTTGGTTCTGACGTAGCTTTAACATCATTATGGCGGCCATCTTGGATTATTTTGTATTTCTCGCTAGACCTTTGCCAGCACTATTGGTGTGGAAATTTTCAGACTCTTACCCCAGAGGATGGCGAATATATGATGTTTTGAAAATCGTTGGGATAAAAATTGCCATTTATAGGCCTAAAATGACATCGGGCCCCTAATGGGCCACATATTGCCTCCTGGGCCTCAAAATCGGGGGCACCCCTTCTGATATTGTTCCCGGTGTCTCTGACGACACGTGTGCCAAATTTGGTGCTTTATTCCACTCTGTCACGATAAAGTGAAAATCTGGCCTTAAGCCACCGGACTATATGTGCTTTAGAATAGTTTAACCGGAGGACTATACTGTGAAGTCATCACGAATCGTTAGATTCTTGGTAACTATGTGCTTTAGAATAGTTTAACCTAAGGACTATACTGTGAAGTCATGTGACTCTGTCAGTATGTCGGCACCTCTTCCCACTTCCCTTATATGTGTTAATTCGTCCACTTCTGGTCTGTATGGACTTCGTCTCCGTCGTGTCTCGTCTTATACGACCGGACCCCTCCAAGCGTTGGTAACTGTCAATGGATTCGGACGGCCTGGGCACGACAGCACTCTCAGAGTACAAAGGCTCCGTCTACGGCACCGGTGTGGAAGCAACCGTGGTCCGCCAGATATGATGGTCCGGGGATCATGGTATATGGATCGGGCACCCAGATCCAGATACGAAAGTCCTCACTCGGAAACAATTGTCCCCCTATCCGTAGAAACTAGGGTCCTGGTATCGTTGGTGTCCGGGTCACTGAAATCTAGACAGGAATATCCCTTCTCATATATATAGGGCCCGGACCATGGCATCTGGCGGACTATGGGCGCTTTCACAGCTATGGAAGTCCTTAGAGTCCGGCATTCCACAGAGTCCGGTTGACCTATATATGAAACTAAAGGAATAGTAAAGACTAGAAATTCTGAACAGAGGTTCGGCCAGCAAATCGGTGGTGCAGTGGGTAAAGGCATAGACGGTGGACAGTACAGCAGAAGGTGAGATTGTGGGTTCGATCCTAGTCGGGATCAGTTGAAGATGTTTGATTTTCTGCATTTCTCCTGTACAGTTTTAGTACGTCTTGTAAAGTTATACCGTCGCATCTTTGTTAAATATATACATAGTTTTTAGAAAAAAAATAATGTTATGTATTTAAGTCAACATACATCTTTACGGTGGCCCATATACGACATGCTATTAATTTTAGTTTTGTATATATTTTTTTCAATTTGGGTGGGCCGGGGGGGGGTCTTTCACTCCTAAGTTTCCACCCAGGTGCAAACGTTTTCACCGGGGTAAAAAGGTTTTCACCGGGGTGAAAAGGTTTTCACCTGGGCGCAAACGTTATCAACCTGGTGAAATCCTGTTTTAACCCAGGTGAAATCCTGTTTTAACCCAGGTGAAAATCTTCTCACCCCGGTGAAAACGTTTCCACCCAGGTGAAAACCTTTTCACCTAGGTGAATGAAAAGTTTTTATCAGTTTTTAAGGAAATTCCTTAACATGGTAAGGAATATTCCTTAGTTATGTTGAGAAATATTCCGCTAGTGTAACAGTCGGGGAATATTCCTTAATTTTTTTAGATTTTTTTTCTGTGTACCTGAAGCGGTGTATATAAAAGCTGACATCCACATATACCTGTCCACAATCAGACCCGTGTCATCCTTAGCTCCTGCCGATAGTCTGCGATATTTGGCCAACAATATGGACAAGTACGAAGCCGGGAAACTTCAGCAAGAGAAACGTTCCATACATCGAGCTGCTCAAAGGAATTATCAGGTAGCAGTATTCCAACAAAATTCCGTTGTTTTGATCATTGGAAGTGAATATTGTAAGCTCCTATGTACTCCGGGTTAATCCACACACTCAATGAACAAACAACAACAGGATCTGGCCGATATAGTGTATATTTCAATAACCTCAGAGAATAGAATCTTTGATAATAATATGTTGTGAAAATATATATGGGATGGCGTGGCTCAGACTTCAGGTTGGTGGGAGATAGCTCTGGCAGAATGACACTTAATATAGTAGGATATAATCCAGTAATCAACTGTATACTATATTCACTGTAATCCAATATAGGGTGTATACATGTATTCAATATAGTCCAGTATGGGCTATATTCATGTATTCACTATGGCTGTATATATCCAATGGTATTGAATTACACTGAAGGGGACGTAATCCATGTATTATGCATATATCCTTTATTATATGTACCTAAATTCCACGTAAATCCTTTTCCAAATGTGGACCCAATGTTAGAGACTGAGATCGTTAACGTCAGCCACCGGCTGAGCTATCTGTCAACCTGAGGTCTGCGCTTCTATTTATAACCCTCAAATCGTACCACGTGACGTAACTGACCAATGACCATAGAGTATTTCTCTAGACCTGATTCAGACCGGCACTACATAATGACGAAATTTACTGTTTATACTAATTAATCGGATGCGGTCAGGGTTGATCATCTGGATCTAGTGCTCCTTTATATCAAAGTTAATAATTATGTGTTCGGCCCAAAACGTACAACTATAGATTAAAAGTAATTCGACAAAACATATTCCAGACTGCCGACCGCCAACATGTTGTAGTAATACAAAGCTGCTCAGTGCTTGTCAGCCTCTTCTATGATCAATTTCTGCAGTTTTAGGCCTTTAAACAATAACCAAAAATTCTCAATAAATTCTATAATAATTCCAATAAATATAACAATGAAATTCACATACTTTTGGCACTTGGTTTCGTGATGAACACTTTTGAAATTACCGCCTTCACTGACGTTGCTACTGACGCTTTGAAGCCAACTCACAAAGTGCACCGAACTACCCGACATGCAAAATAGTACCAATGATAGACTGCTAAATTTAGCACTTTACGTCACAATATTATGTCAGTTTAGCATTTCGAAGATCAATTAAAGTAATAAAACAGTTATTTACAATGAAATAGCACAAATACACAAGAATTCAGGAGAACTATTTCGGGGTCACATGACCAATACATCGTCGGGGATAATGGCGCCGAGGGAAACACACCGGGAGATTCAAGAAGGCCTCTCCCCAAAATATTATATACAGTCCATGTTATGTTGGGTGATCAGTTCAAAGAATGTGATATGAGTTCATCCAAGTTTATTGGGGTGATGATGTCTGTTGTTGTTGACATATACACACGCGATCAAAGGTAAGTAAATCCAGATAAGTAGAGTCACTTCATATCACATGGCTTCTCAAGGTAAGTCCATAAATGGCACAATAAAAATATTTCAAAGTTAAATCCAAACCCAACCCGTTATACTATGGTCCTTACACCCTCCCCACCTAAGTTCTTTATTCTCCTGAATAACAGTAAATCCTTCTTGTTCTTTCAGAATGTTCATGGTTCCAGACGGAGATTGATGTTGTGGTTGTTCAGAAATTCGCACAGTCCATCTGTTTTTGTAGATCGCTTCACAGCTGCTCACTCGATCATGTCGATGATGCCCTCCTGCATCTCAGTGGGTAGATCCTTCTCAAGGGCAATGCAAGTCACGAGCAAGTACGTGTACAGACGCCACTTCCGTAGGATCTCCAGAGGATCATCCTTATTGGAATTTCCGGCTTTCGGTATTGGCGTACCGGGCAAGGCAAACATATTATATTGATCACACATGTCGGTAGGATCCAGGGGAAATTCTCCCGTTGCCTGCATCTCTAGGAGTACAGTGAGATATTGCCACTGGGCCAGCTTGCTGTATGCAGTGATATCCCTCCAGCCTTGGGGTGGCCATGGTATAGATTTAGGTCCAGTCTCGATGTTGATGGGTTCCTGTCCTCCCCAATCTCGTCGAGTCGGAGGCAGCATGGGCATACACCCACGACTCAGCAGCGCACGGGCTCTCCGGACCAGGTCATTCTGTGGCTGTGGGGCGGTTGGCAGGCTGGAGACTGTATCGGCACTGGTGGAGGGATCGGCACTGGTGGAGGTTGTAGCAATGGTGGAGGGTTTCGGTGTCGTCCTGTCCAGATTTGCCTTTGATGTGGTCGTCCCGTTTGAGAAATCGATTGGTTGATCATCCATCATCTCCATGGTTCTGTTGGCAGTTGAGGTATGGGTGGGAGGTGGTGTGGTTGTACAAAGATCCAATGGTCTCACGAAAGTGTGTGGGGCGGGACAATAATTGATCTCCACATGCCTGAAGTCTCTGGGCGAATCACCAGCCTCCGATATTGGCGAATACCTCTGTGTACATGTAGTTCTGGATGGCTCTGGCATGCTGGGTTGTTGAATGGGCTCAGACGCCACATTGTCAAACAGGTCGTTCCCAGGTCGAGCACTTGGTGTGGCCAGGAATATTGGGTCCACCCACCGCACAACATTCAACACAAATTTTTCCTCCACGCCAAGGGCAGCTGTGACTGGCATCGTGTCTGCCTTTGTTACTTTGTCGCCATTACCGGTCGGTCTCCGAGGGTCACTTTGAAGCACAGCCAACTTGCGAATTAGGGACTGCGATCCTCGTGCATCCAGTAAGATGGCCGATGACAGTGAGGCCTTGTACCATATCTGGTCGGAGTTAAGCCAAACGTGGACGTCATTCGGTTGAAGATTGATACCTACTATCTTCAAAGACTGCCGAACCATGTTGATTTCTGGGTGCTTCGGATTGTATTCGGACCTCAACCGCTTAGGCGATGGTGGAACTTCATCCGAGTCCATGACATACACCTGTACATCTTCCAGGGGCAGGTCTTCCTCCTGGGATGCTTGGCTGGATGACTGAGTTTCCTCCACATAGCAGCGATGCCATTTATCCTCCCACTCATCAGACACAGAGCGAAGAACATTTCGCCGTCTCAGCCATCTTCTTAAGAGGTCACGGGCATGGACTGCTGACTTGTCTTGCCAGGGCGTGGGAACAACTAACTTGGCATAGTCGGCCGGATGTAGTACCAGCCAAAGCCCATTGGGTTCACACCAGAAGTCTGGGGACATCAGTTTTGCAGCAGAGATGTGGCGTCTGGATACGTGAGTCTTCAAATCCCACATTCTTCTGAACGCACTTCTGGTGTCACAAAATGGACACACCACCTCAAGACACCGGTGTTGGGCAGAGGCCATATGACTTTTTAGTTCCCTTCTGTTGGGTAACGTCTTGGAACATAACCAACAATCTTCTGCTGTATTGGAGGCCATTCTGAAAGACAAGAGCAATAATAAAACTTTTGTTAGTTTATAACCAATGGTAAGTAGTGTTTTCAATTTCCTGGTTAGTACTGTAACTAATATCATGTACTTCATCTGACTTCATCATACATGTTATAAGCCAGAGGTCGAGCTATCGCCATAACCCAAAACCTTCGAGCCGAAATTTTGACCATATACTTCTACATCAAGCCAGAACCCTGTGTTGATTATCCTTCAAACTTCCCCGACACCTAGCTGTTTGTGGATCTGACAAATTTAGAAGATTCTTATTCCTTGCGACGATCTGGGAATTGGGGTGATCAGTCCCTCCCTACGTTACTGAATATCTAGCTTCCCTAAATACCGCCATGGTGCGTCCACCACACATTTCCATCTTGTCTACCACCAAAACAGTGTATGCCACTAAGTTTAGGATCCAATCAACCCGGATTACCCTCACAGTCAAGGTAACCCTAGCATATGTCATGTTTCTCGAACGAGATTAGTCATGCGTGATGCTCTTCACCACAGACTTCCTCTGCTTATTGTACCATGTAGGTGGGTTCCGTCCTTTGTATGCAACCAATCTGTCTATATGACAGTTAAACAGTCTCCTAGGACAGAGCCTAGAGTCTAAGTAGTTCACATCATCTATTTTCCGGACAATGACGTATGGATCCCTCCATCTGAAGGTAAGTTTGCTAAAGATCCCTTTTCTCTTTGCAGACGCATGTTGCCACACAGGTTGTCCAACCTTAAGGGATCGTTTCTTTGCCCTTAAATCATAATGACGTTTACGATACTCTGCTTTCTTTTTCAGAGATTTCCTAGCAACTTCATGCGCATATTGAAGAGTCTCCTGCAGCTGAGTGATGTAATCATCCAGAGATTCAAATTCTTCATCTGACTGTGGTCGTCCAATAACTGCTTGCATAGGCAATGTCACTTCACGTCCGAAAACGAGCATATTGGGTGATTTACCAGTGGCAGAGTGTGCTGATGCTCGATACGCTAGCAGAACTTGAGGAAGGAACTCATCCCAACTATTCTGATGTTTTTCACAATACATCGTGAGCATGGTAGCAACTGTTCGATTGAATCGCTCAACATTCCCGTTTGCCTGGGGACGGTAAGCTGTGGTTCTCGTTTTATCAACTCCCAGTAAATCACACACTTCTCGAAATAACTGCGAGCAAAAATTTGTACCTTGATCCGAATGTATTTGGAGTGGGACCCCAAAGCGACATATATACTCGTTCACAAGTGCCGTGGCAATTGTCCTGGCCTCTTGGTCTGGAAGGGGAATAGCTTCGACCCATTTTGTAAAGCAATCTGTTATTGCTAGGATATACTTATTTCCCTTTCTCGTTACAGGAAGTGGTCCTAAAATGTCCACCGCTGCTTTCTCCATCGGCTCTCCGACGATATAATTTCCAAGTGGAGCCTTAGTGGGTCTTGGAGTTTGGAGTTTTCCTCGCTGCACATTCGTCACAGCTTATGCAGTATTTCTCTACTTCCCGCTTCATGTCGGGCCAGTAAAAGGCCTGTTTGATTTTCGACAGTGTCTTTTCAGAGGCAAGATGACCACCAGTGGGGATATCGTGATGGTACTTGTAGATATCTGTTTTACAGCTGTCCGGTACAATCAGTTGTGTGACAGTTTTCCCATCCATTAACCATTTCCTGTAGAGCATACCCCCATGTATTTCCAGTCTGTCCCATTGACACCAAATGGTTTTCACCATGGATGAAAGATGAGAAATCTCGGACCACTCTGGTCTCACACCATCTGTTTCTAGAGCCAACAAGATCGGACCCACATTTTTGTCTTCCAGTTGACGTTGTCTGACGTCTTCTGGTGCCCATGATGCTAGGAAAGCCTGATTTTCAGTGAGTCCATCCGCCTCGGGTGCATTTGGAAGTTTACTCCTGGTAGAGACGCGGCATTCAGTTTCCTGATGAGAATTTCCAGATTTTGGTTCACTAATTTGTCCTACAGACGAAGATACTGGTGTACACTTATCCTCATCGTCATCCTCATTACCCTGCTGTTGTCGGGAACATGCCTTACACGGATTTCGTGAGAGGGCGTCTGCGTTTTCATGACTACGTCCTGCACGATGAACTACCTGCATATTGTACGTCCCAAGTTCCTGGAGCCAGCGAGCGACTTGCCCAGTGGGTCTTTTCAAGTTACGCATCCAACTGACGGCTGCATTGTCAGTCCGAAGAAGCACTTCTGGTCCATATACATAAGAATGGAAGTGACGTAATGCAGTCACAACAGCGAGGAGCTCTTTGCGTGTGACACAGTAGGATTTCTCATGTTTATTCAACGACTTGCTCATGTAAGCTATAACTGTTTCCTTTCCGTCCTGCTCTTGTGAAAGAACGGTGCCTACAGCAAAATCACTGGCATCTGTGTCTAGTATGAATTTGTGTCCTGGGGCTGATGTTAATGCATCCTTTAAGAACTGAAACGCATGCTCACATTCTGGTGTCCACACAAATTTCACTCCTTTCTCAGTAAGCTTGTGCAGTGGACGAGCTATAGAGCTGAAGTCTCGAACGAAACGTTTGTAATAAACTGCAAGTCCAAGAAAGCTTCTGGCCTCCTTCACGTTACGTGGTTGTGGCCAATTCTGAATGTCACAGATCTTATCCGGATCAGTATGCACACCATCTGCTGAGACGACATGACCCAGAAACTTCACACTTGTTTGGAAGAATATACACTTAGAAGGTTTCAACTTCAGATTTGCTTCAATGAACCTCTCAAAGACGTGCTCAAGCCTCTGTATTGTCTCTTTGACTGTTGTTCCTCCATCATACGCTCGAATGTTGACGGCCCATTTACCAGACCAAACGGCATAACGTTGAAGTGCCAGAGGCCCTGACTTGACGTCGAAAAAGCTGTATTTTCCTTGTCCTCGGGAGCCATTTCAATCTGCCAAAATCCGGAATTAAGATCCATACAAGAAAACCATTTTGCTCCGGCCAAAGAATCCAAGCACTCGTCCACACGTGGGAGAGCATACGCATCTTTCTGAGTCACATCATTGAGGCGGCGATAATCAATACATACGCGTATTGACCCATCCTTCTTTGTGCACAATACAATCGGTGAAGCCCAGGCACTATTTGAGGGTTCAATCACACCCCTATTCGCCATTTTCTGAATCTCTTGCTTCTCTATTTCCCGTTTTCCTAATGGCAATCTTCTTGGAGGTTGTCGAATGGGGAGTGCTGTGCCTGTGTGTATTTTGTGTTTCATTTTCCCAGTTTTACCAAGGTCATCTGACGATTTGATACTTCACTAAGAGTGCAGCAAGTTGTTCCTTCTCACTGTCGTTTAAGTGAACAGAGCTTCTCTTCCACATATCCTGTAAGTAATCGGGAGTAACTGTGATGCTGG
The DNA here is from genome assembly GCA_036873755.1 of Hanleya hanleyi. Classification (NCBI taxonomy): domain Eukaryota; kingdom Metazoa; phylum Mollusca; class Polyplacophora; order Lepidopleurida; family Hanleyidae; genus Hanleya; species Hanleya hanleyi. The sequence continues at coordinate 149,829 of JAVTVY010048338.1, read as the reverse complement.
CTTATCTGCCTCGTTTTCCATGAGTACAGACCTAGACTGAACCTCGGGTTCCATGTCATAATAAGATTCACACGTTCCTAGCCTAGTGTTAGGCTGCAAGCTGATATCCGCATTGCTGTAATTGACCAGTTTCAAATTTTGCACATGTGACCTTGTGTCTATAATGCCACTCGCTAAACGTACATTATGCTGCTGAAAGAAACTATCAGATGGCTCCACTAACCCTGATGTAGCAAGATGTTCCTTCTTTGGTATGCCCACTTGAACAAAGGCAACAGAATTTGCTGGCAACATTGTGGTCGCACGGACCCGAATTTCACACGTCATTTCCGCCTCACCACCTATCTAGCATGGTATGTCACCTGTACCAGTCCTGAGTTTCAGACATCTGTAGTTAATTTCCAATACATGCCGCAGCAAGAAATCCTGGCCTAGTATTCCTTCAGTGGTAATATCACAAACAACCATATTCACAGTGTAATTATGACTTCCAAGTTCAACAATAAAGTCTGCCTGACCATGAATTTGTATAGTATTCCTATTTACACCAAGGATACTTTTACCCCAACACTGTAAATGTGGCTGTTCATCCTCAGATATCTTGTCAAAAATATTTCTTGAAAGAAGTGTCGTTGTTGAACCACTGTCCACGAGAAATTTAGCCGGCGTCTCTAGCCCATTAATTTGGATGCTAACGAAGAATCCATTGTCCCATTTTGCAATGTCACCCCGACTTGTCCAGTTCGAATTGTTCCCCGTTGTGTATTAATTTCCTGAAATTGGTGAGTGTTTGATACATGTACATTTTCCTGTGTATAACTATCCTTATCACCCAACATACAGTGCGGATTTCCCTCGAGCCTATTTTCCTCCGTCAACCCACCGCCTACAGAGTTGACGGGTTGTCGTTTCCCTGCTGCTGTCTCGGAAACGACTCCTGAAGATCCTGACGACTTCCATTGCACTGCCTATATATTGGGCAGTTTCGAAAAAAATGAGAGGATGATTTACAGATGTAACATGTTCCAGTATTCCTCTGGGATTGCCTACTGGTACCACTATTGAAGTTCCTTTGTTGACCATAGGCACGTGGGCCTCGATTATTTTCTAATTTCTCTAGTCGCTCCATTAACTGCTTGTATGTGCCTGCATCAACAGTGATGCTGCTGTTGGAGTTTTCCTGACCTGATAAATTTCCGGCCACAGCACGGGCTACAGGTTTTCTCTTTTCTTTATCGCTAACGAAAGCCTCAAAACGTTCCACTATATCTACAGCTTCTCCAACAGATTGACAATCTTTGTCATAACAGCGACATTTCATTTCCACCGACACGCATTTATATAGCTGATTAAGCGCTATCGTTTCCTGAGCTTCCAGGTCCAAGTTTGGATGGGTCTTTTGGGCCATCTGACGCAAGTCATCCCCCAATTCAGCAATAGACTCTCCGACTGACGTTGTCTGGCTTTTAATTTAGCCAGCCACCTACTTTGCTGTCGGATGCTGCCGAATCGATCCTCTAGTTTCTGTGACAGGGTTTCAAATGACCTTCGCTCATCCGTAGTCAATCCTATGTAAAAGGTTCGGGCAGGTCCACGCAAACTAGCAGACAGAGTTAAGGCCCTTTTCCTTTTTCGTCCACCTCCCCAATTCCGCGCAATCTAAGAAATGCGAGAAATACTCCTGCCAGTCAGATTTTCCATCATATGCCTCTGGCTTGATTTTCGTTTTAGCAGCATATCCTGTATCCCCACCTCCATAATGCCTGCGAGGTCTGCGACTCGACCTATTCATATCCCCACGATCATGTAAAACTACCTGAGGCTCATTACCATCTTCTATGTCATCATTCCCTTCGAAATCCTCCTCATATTCAATTTCATCCTCGTCCCCTACTCCTATGGTTTCAGAAGCTTTGGTCTTTATTTGAATCTCTGGATCGGGGCTTTCTGCCATTTTGAATCAATTTAATAATTTGTTTTCCATCAAGCTGAGCTATGAGAGACGTTTCCTGGATACTAGTTTGAACTCTAGTATCCCACTTCTTGACACCACTGTAAGCTCCTATGTACTCCGGATTAATCCACACACTCAATGAACAAACAACAACAGGATCTGGCCGATATAGTGTATATTTCAATAACCTCAGAGAATAGAATCTTTAATAATAATATGTTGTAAAAATATATATGGGATGGCGTGGCTCAGACCTCAGGTTGGTGGGAGATAGCTCTGGCAGAATGACACTTAATATAGTAGGATATAATCCAGTAATCAAATGTATACTATATTCACTGTAATCCAATATAGGCTGTATACATGTATTCAATATAGTCCAGTATGGGCTATATTCATGTACTCACTATGGCTGTATATATCCAATGGTATTGAATTACACTGAAGGGGACGTAATCCATGTATTGTGCATATATCCTTTATTATATGTACCTAAATTCCACGTAAATCCTTTTCCAAATGTGGACCCAATGTTAGAGGCTGAGATCGTTAACGTCAGCCACCGGCTGAGCTATCTGTCAACCTGAGGTCTGCGCTTCTAATTATAACCCTCAAATCGTACCACGTGACGTAACTGACCAATGACCATAGAGTATTTCTCTAGACCTGATTCAGACCGGCACTACATAATGACGAAATTTACTGTTTATACTAATTAATCGGATGCGGTCAGGGTTGATCATCTGGATCTAGTGGTCCTTTATATCAAAGTTAATAATTATGTGTTCGGCCCAAAACGTACAACTATAGATTAAAAGTAATTCGACAAAACATATTCCAGACTGCCGACCGCCAACATGTTGTAGTAATACAAAGCTGCTCAGTGCTTGTCAGCCTCTTCTATGATCAATTTCTGCAGTTTTAGGCCTTTAAACAATAACCAAAAATTCTCAATAAATTCTATAATAATTCCAATAAATATAACAATGAAATTCACATACTTTTGGCACTTGGTTTCGTGATGAACACTTTTGAAATTACCGCCTTCACCGACGTTGCTACTGACGCTTTGAAGCCAACTCACAAAGTGCACCGAACTACCCGACATGCAAAATAGTACCAATGATAGACTGCTAAATTTAGCACTTTACGTCACAATATTATGTCAATTTAGCATTTCGAAGATCAATTAAAGTAATAAAACAGTTATTTACAATGAAATAGCACAACTACACAAGAATTCAGGAGAACTATTTCGGGGTCACATGACCAATACATCGTCGGGGATAATGGCGCCGAGGGAAACACACCGGGAGATTCAAGAAGGCCTCTCCCCAAAATATTATATACAGTCCATGTTATGTCGGGTGATCAGTTCAAAGAATGTGATATGAGTTCATCCAAGTTTTTTGGGGTGATGATGTCTGTTGTTGTTGACATATACACACGCGATCAAAGGTAAGTAAATCCAGATAAGTAGAATCACTTCATATCACATGGCTTCTCAAGGTAAGTCCATAAATGGCACAATAAAAATATCTCAAAGTTAAATCCAAACCCAACCCGTTATACTATGGTCCTTACAATATATTTATTATGAGTTTTATCGTTGATTGTTTGAGCGAGATACTATTCTTTTTTGGTATAACCAATTTACATAGAAATGCGAGAAGTGAGTCCTTGTGACCCACAATTAATATATTTTGTAGAATTCATATATGGTTAATATGTATACATTACCGGTAGTTCAACCTAAGGCGCTCGCAAACTAATGGTGTATTCGTGACAAACACCGGGTATATTTGCCTATTCCATCCAAGATTGAATAAGGGTGGCCCATAGGGGACATCGATATTTTTTTTTTATTACATTTCCTGCATTTAAATGTAATGTTCTTAATTTTCGCCTATTTTCTACAAACAGATTTTAATTTATCACATGTTTTCTTTACATGTTTGTCATTTCTAGTAACGTCGTCATAAATGACTTTATCGGGAGTTTTTTCCAACGAAAACCAGACAAAACTCTTGGAAACGTTTACTCCGTTTAAACCGCAGAGTAAATCTTTAAACCGTCGAGTTTGCTGATTGTCCGAGGATACGTGTTTGTTTTTATTTATATAATGTTCTCACCGCTTACATTCATATCATATTCACGAGCTTCTTTAACTTCTATTCGTATATATAATCTAATTGTTTACTACAAGGATAGAAGAAGCCCTCTGGGATTTTATTCCAGCCAACTGCCTTTTACAACTATAAATTGTACAATTAATTTATCTTGGTGAATAAATGAATGAATGAGTAAACCATTAAACCGCGGAGTAACCTTTACACTGTGATTGCTAGCTTTTCCGCCGTTATTAAGAATGCGAGAAATCTGAAGAAATTCTGTGTTAACCTTATCTGACCTGGGATGTTTAGGACCTGTCCAGGCCTGGGGGAGGGCGAATTTGCCCCTCCCCCCTCCCCTAACTATTTTTCTTATTCCTTGAGGTAAAGGGACTGAAACTTACCACACTATATCTTTCCGTCAACCTGTACAATAAAATGTAAAAAAAAAATCCAAGACGGCTGCTTTGATGACGTTACAGTGACGTCATTTTCAAAAAATACGTTTCTTGGTCGAAAATTTTATTCATGGAATTTTTCCAAAAAACATGCATGATGAATTATCCGTGATTTTATCCGTGATCCTCTGCTCTGGAGGTTATGCAAATAGGCTCCAAATGACCCCAATATGATAAACTGCAAATTAACGGAGTGTCAGCTCTCAATTTTTTGTCCCCCGCCGCAACGCGGCCGGGGACTTTAAAATGGTTCTTGCTTCTTTGTGTCCGTGGATGTCCGTGTGTCCGTCCATGTCTGTTCGAAGCCATAACTTCCTAACGCTTTATTGGATTCTTCCGAAATTCGGAATATGCATTCCTTGCGACAAGACGCCATTCAGTGTTGCATTTCAGCAACATCTGCCTGAAGGTGGCGCCACTGGGTTCCTTCCTTGTTTCTGTGGATGTCCGTGTGTCCGTCCATGTCTGTTCGAAGCGATAACTCCCTAATTCTTCGTCGGATTGTTCTGAAATTCGGCATATGCATTCCTTGTGACAAGACGCCATTCGGTGTTACATTTCGACAACATTTGTCCCCCGCCGCAACATGCGGCCGGGGACTTTAAAATGGTTCTTGCTTCTTTGTGTCCGTGGATGTCCGTGTGTCCGTCCATGTCTGTTCGAAGCGATAACTTCCTAACGCTTTGTTGGATTCTTCCGAAATTCGGAATATGCATTCCTTGCGACAAGACGCCATTCAGTGTTGCATTTCAGCAACATCTGCCTGAAGGTGGCGCCACTGGGTTCCTTCTTTGTTTCTGTGGATGTCCGTGTGCCCGTCCATGTCTGTTCGAAGCGATAACTCCCTAATTCTTCGTCGGATTGTTCTGAAATTCGGCATATGCATTCCTTGTGACAAGACGCCATTCGGTGTCACATTTCGACAACATTTGTCCCCCGCCGCAACGCGGCCGGGGACTTTAAAATGGTTCTTGCTTCTTTGTGTCCGTGGATGTCCGTGTGTCCGTCCATGTCTGTTCGAAGCGATAACTTCCTAACGCTTTGTTGGATTCTTCCGAAATTCGAAATATGCATTCCTTGCGACAAGACGCCATTCAGTGTTGCATTTCAGCAACATCTGCCTGAAGGTGGCGCCACTGGGTTCCTTCTTTGTTTCTGTGGATGTCCGTGTACATCCGTGCATGTGTGTTCGAAGCGTTAACTCCCTAATTCTTCGTCGGATTGTTCTGAAATTCGGCATATGCATTCCTTGTGACAAGACGCCATTCGGTGTTACATTTCGACAACATCTGCCTGAAGGTGGCGCCATTGGGTTGCTTCTTTGTGTCTGTGGATGTCCGTGTATGTCCGTGCATGTGTGTTTGAGGCGATAACTCCCTAATTGTCCTCCGCCACGAAGTGGTGGGAGGACTTGGAAATGCTAGCCGTCCGTCCTTCCGTCCGTCCTTCCGTCCGTCCGTCCGTCCCACATCTTGTGAACGCGATATCTTGAGAACAATTCGACCAATCGACTTCAACTTGAGAAGGTGCTTCACATCAGTTAGACGGCCATTGGTATTGATTTTCACTGAGGTACGTAATCCAAGATGGCCGCCATCGACCATATTGGATTCTGTCCGTCCCACATGTTGTGAACGCGATATCTCAAGAACAATTTGACCGATTGACTTCAAACTTGAGAAGGTGCTTCACATCAGTTAGACGGCCATTGGTATTGATTTTCACTGAAGTACGTTATCCAAGATGGCCGCCATCGACCATATTGGATTCTGTTCGTCCCACATCTTGTGAACGCGATATCTCAAGAACATTTCCACCAATCAACTTCAAGCTTGGAATGTTCTTCACATCAGTCAAACGGCCATTGGTATTGATTTTCACTGAGGTACGTAATCCAAGATGGCTGCCATTGACCATATTGGATTCCATCCGTCCCCGATCTTGTGAACACGATATCTCGAGAACAATTCAACTAATCGACTTCAAACTTGGGAAGGTTCTTCACATCAGTTAGACGGCCATTGGTATTTATTTTCACTGAGGTACGTAATCCAAGATGGCTGCCATTGACCATATTGGATTCTGTCCATCCCACATCTTGTGAACGCGATATCTCGACAACAGTTTGACCAATCCACTTCAAACTTGAGAATGTGCTTCGCATCAGTTAAACGGCCATTGGTTTTGATTTTCACTGAGATACGTAATCCAAGATGGCTGCCATGGACCATATTGGATTCACTCCGTTCCACATCTTGTTAACACGATATCTCAAAAACAAATCAACCAATCGACTTCAAACTAGGGAAGGTTTTTCACATCAGTTAGACGGCCATTGGTATTGGTTTTCACTGAGGTACATAATCCAAGATGGCTGCCATTGACCATATTGGATTCTGTCCATCCCACATCTTGTGAACGCGATATCTCGAGAACAGTTCGACCAATCGACTTCAAACTTGAGAATGTGCTTCACACCAATTAGACGGCCATTGGTATTGATTTTCACTGAGGTACAAATCCAAGATGGCTGCCATTGACGATATTGGATTCTATCCGTCTCGGATCTTGTGAACGTGATATCTCGACAACAATTTGACCAATCAACTTCAAACTCGAGACGGTGCTTCACATCAGTTAGACAGCGATTGGTATTGATTTTCATTGAGGTAGTATGTAATCCAAGATGGCTGCCATTGACAATCTTGGATTTCACTCACCCATATTGTACCCATCTGTGTTGTGAACGCGATATCTTGATCTATTCCACTCATCGATTTATAAACCTCACCATCCACAAATCCATATACAACTACAGACTTGCATTCCAGTGTTACACTACCCATTACTGCATCCCAAACCTCCTCAAATTGTCTCAACAATTCCAGATGAACGTCTCTTTCCACATACACATATCAACTTTCCAAGTTATATTTAAGGAGATATTGGAAGCGTATATGCTGTATGCTCTCAAACAGGCTACTTGGCGGAGGGCCTGCTAGCTACTCAGGTTGTTCTTCGTTGGATTGTTCTGGAATTCGGCAAATGCATTCCTTGTGACAAGATGCCATTCGGTGTTGCATTTCGACAACATCTGCCAGAAGGTGGCACCACTGGGTTGCTTCTTTGTGTCTGTTGATGTCTGTGTACGTCCGTGCATATCTGTTCGAATTTTTCGCAATCGATAACTTCCTAACACTTAGTTGCATCATTCCGATTACAAGGCCTGACACATATGACATCAATGATTAAGAATACTGCCATCCTTGCAACAAGACATCAGTCGGTATTGTATTCCAGCAACATTTGCCTGTAGGTGGCGAGTTTCGTGGAGATCATCTCCCAAATCATTAGGACTGCATGTACATGTACCATGATACAGGACCAGAAGGACAAAAATTGCACCAGGTTCCTTATGGCTGACAACAGGGTGGATTTATTCCTAACAGCTGATCTCAATTCAAAAACTGTGCCCACACATTGATTTTTGTCCCCCGCCGCAACGCTTCTTTGTGTCCGTGGATGTCCGTCCATGTCTGTTCGAAGCGATAACTTCCTAACGCTTTGTTGGATTCTTTCGAAATTCGGAATATGCATTCCTTGCGGCAAGACGCCAATCCGTATTGCATTTCAGCAACATCTGCCTGAAGGTGGCGCCACTAGTTCTTGCTTCTTTGCGTGTGTGGATGTCCGTGTACGTCCGTGCATATCTGTTCGAAGCGATAACTTTCTAACGCTTAGTTGGATTCTTCCGAAATTCGGCATACGCATTCCTTGCGACAAGACACCAGTCCGTATTGCATTTCAGCAACATCTGCTTGAAGGTGGCGCCACTAGTTCTTGCTTCTTTGCATCCGTGGATGTCCGTGTACGTCCGTGCGTGTCTGTTCGAAGTGATAACTTCCTAAAGTTTTGTTGGATTCTTCCAAAATTAGAATATGCATTCCTTGTGACAAGACGCCAGTCCGTATTACATTTCAGCAACATCTACCTGAAGGTAGCGCCACTGGTTCTTGCTTCTTTGAGTCCGTGGATGTTCGTGTACGTCCGTGCATGTCTGTTCGAAACGATAACTTCCTAACGCTTTGTTGGATTCTTCCGAAATTCAGCATTCGCATTCCTTGCGACAAGAGGCCAGTCCGTATTGCATTTCAGCAGCATCGGCCTGAAGGTGGCGCCACTGGGTCAAAATAGATTTTTTTTCCGTGTACATCTGTTCGAAGCGATAACTTCCTAATGCTGTGTTGGATTATTCCGAAATTCGGAATACGCATTCCTTGCAAAAGGACGCCAGTCCGTATTGCATTTCAGCAACATCTGCCTGAAGGTGGCACCACTGAGTTTCTCTTCTTCTTGTCCGTTCCAGTCAAAATGGGCCTTCAATTTTGCTATATGAAATCATTCTATTCCACATCATATGATTTACCCTAAAGCTTTTGCATGAACCATATTTTATTTCAGAAGTATAATGTGAAATAACTGGCGGGAAATCCCCGCAGTACTGAATCCCTGATTTTTTAATTTCGTGTCATCTTAAACGAAGGACAACATTTTCTTCAATTTTGCTAACAAATAATTGTATTGCACATCATATGATTTACCCTGAAGCTTCTGCACGAATCATTTGTGTCCACACATGTATATTACTATATTAATTACAACTGTGTTCCTAATGTTTGGGTGCACACTGTGCAGATGATCAATTTCCTGAATTGAACTGAATTCAACCTTGCCGGTCTTCAGACTGACAGATGATGGCATGCAGTTGTCAGTGCAGTTGTTCATGTACAGGGAGCTTTCTATGAATGAGTTGCAACCCCAAAAGGCTTAAAATTTATCAGGCACAGACCCATGTTTTTACCCCTCGACCAATTTTGGCCATGGGGTATTGTCATCATCTTGTACATCCGTCTGTCCGTACGTCCGTTCGTAAGCGAGATAGCCGGAAAACTGTTCCGCTGATGAATTCCAAATTTGGTATGCTTATTTACCTAGTCAAGGACCAGAAGCCTATAGAATTGGGACCTGATTGGGTGGGAACCTTAGCAGCCATCTTTAATTTCATGCAAAATGGATAATGATCCATATCTTGGAAACCATTCAACTGTTCAATACGAAAGTTGGTATACATCATCGATACATCAAGCAACTTTCAACGAATTACCAAACAGGCTTTTCTGATTAGCTGGGAATCCTGGAGGCCATCTTTAATTCATGCGAAATCGATAATGATAGCCTACATATCTCGGTTACCATTCAATTGTTTTATATGAAGGTTGGTATATATCATCGATACATCCAGATACTTTGAATCGGGACCTGATTGACTGAAAACCTTGGTGGCCATCTTTAATTTAGGCAAAATCATTAATGATCTCTATATCTGATTCCGTTGGAGTGCTCAGTGTAAAATTTGGTATACATCATTGATGCATCAAGAGACTTACGATGAATGACAGATCTGGTTTCTCTGATTGGGCGGAAATCTTGGCGGCCATCTTTAATTTATTCAAAATCTTTAATGATGTTTATCTCTGATACCATTCAAATGTTCTATACGAAACTTGATTTACAGCATCGATGCATGAAGAGACTTGCATTAATGAATAACCACATTGGTTCCTCTGAGTGACGGGAAGGATGGGCAACCATCTTTAATTTATGTAAAATCATTAATGATCTCTATCTCTGACACTGTTTAAATGCTCAATGTAAAATTTGGTATACATTATCGATGCATCATCTCGGTTACTTCTACACGATGTGCCTAGGATAAAGTACTATACTATACACAATTTTTTGTAATTCAGCATCGCAGAAAACCATCGATTGCGTTTTCATGGTAAAAGGCTTAGGAAAGAACTAAAAATACACTTCAATGCAGAGTGATTTTGATTGACGCCAGAAATCGCTCAGAACGCTTCTTCGGCGATCTAGACCCCAGGAGCATCTGGGACCTGGGCGGCCCCTGGATCCTCACCTAAAGTGCAATGATAGTGGCCGTACCACTTTGAATTTGCTTCCGACGCCCCCTGTATTAACAGACAGTGTCAACGTACTGTTCCAGCTGTCTCCCGTTCAGTGATTGGTCATTCGACCCCGCCATTTTAAACTAATACGAGCATTTTCATTGGATCACTATTAGATAAGACCCACCCCAATCTTCATACACAACCACGCGACTGTCTCAGTTGACTGATGACATAGCGCGGCCTCGTTTTTGATTTCAAAATCTGCCGTCTAACTGCGAAAATGCTGTTGTTGCTGCATCAGCCGATCATTGGCCCCCTGTAGAAGGTACTATAGGCTAATACATGTAGGCTACCATGCCATGAGATGATGCTTGGGATTGCATTTCGCTCACTTGCACCTACAGGTGGCGACAACTGGTGGCAAATTTAAAATTTGGTTTCCGGGCAACAGGTTGGTGCCTTCAGCTTCTCGTCAAATTTGGTTTGCAGATAATGCCTTGAGATGTCACTTGGGGATGCTTCTCGATGCTTCACTGCATGGAAACTATATCACAGAAGCAATCAACTTTCAGTCAATCGTTCTGAGTTGATCTTAAAACTTGGGAAAGCAGAAAGACCCTTCCACATCCAACGCCTATGAAGCAGCAGTTGCCTCCCTCATGTATATCCCCTGAGACCAACAATGCTAAAAAATATTGCTGCCATTTCGGCGGGGGACCTAGCATCCTCTGGCTGCTTGTTGTCGTTCCGGTGATTGCGCAGAAAGTTTGCTGGGGAAAGGGGGGGGGGTGGCGAATGTCCCTCTCTCAGGCCTGGTAGGGTTAAACAAGGAATTGTTTGCATAAAATAGTCCAAGATATATAGAAAACATGCAAATTTGAACCCGTCTTTGGAAGACCCACGTAATATGCCGTTAAAAGAATAAAAGTAGTGACCTAATTACCCCCACTGAATGGCAGCTTCCACACCTTTATAGAACAATTACATATCGCGACTTGCATTCGTGAAAACAGAAGAACGTGTTATTTCTCGTGTTGACTTGTTGTAACGTATGCTCGTCAATATGTTGTATTCTTCTTTGTAGTGAACAAGCTCCCACTGGACAAGCACGAGGAAAACTCCGTAGGTGTGATGTAGTCTTACCTGGCTATTTCTTAACATAAATTTAAAGATTTTGTGTTAAAATTATCTTGTTTTTTTCAATTCATTTTTGTCCTCACCTCCTGGGTAGGAGGGAGAGACAGAGGGGGGGGGGGGTTAGGGCGTTATTGACCTACTTACAACCGGTGACGCCAACAGATCACTTTCGGCTGACCCTTGTGATCTCGCTCCCGGTTCCGGTCACGTGATCGGAAGTGCACAATAGCGGAAATCATGCGCAGGGTTAAAGATCACTTTGTCACATGACCAGAACCGGAAGTGACTTCACAAGGTCAGACGGAAATGATCTGTTGGCGCCACCTGTCGGACGTAGGTCAATAACGCCGTAACTCTATACTACTCTCTGGTAAACATGTTCACGTGTAAACTGGGTGGAAAATCGGAAGTAGTAATCGAGGCGGACACTGGGCTCCAGGTTAAGACTTTCGTCTCCTGGAAGCAAGTGTCCCATGACATCAAAATCCAGACCTGAATGCCCGACGGCCCATTAAATCCAGATCTTAGTGTCTTGGGACACTTACGTCTAGACGCGAGTGTCCCCCGGACACTGAATGCATCGGACCACCGTTTCCGTCACACCGGCCCGTCTCTCTGTAACACCGCAGGACTAGTCAACTGCACAGCTGACCGCAGCAGCAGACTTCTCGTAGGAATGGACTTTCGTTTTCAACTGTGAAAAACATCAGCTGTGATATACAGGGAGACGCAAGGTGTTGTTTGCATTTCTGTACTTACGTTACAATTATATATGCTGCAGTGATTCTGAGATTTAGAGAAAATCCACCGAGTGGCTTTATAATATCAAATTTATTAAACGAGAGTAGTAATTTTTATTTTTTCCGATCCTCTGGCTATAAAGCCACGAGGTGAATATTCTATTTATCCCATAAATCATTTCACAACAATTGTCTAAGGAAACGTGTACTTGATGTAGAAAGTTTTGTTTGCGACCGAATAGAAGTTGTGCGCATTAATACAAATAAATTTTAGGTGACGACATTCGGCTAGCTGAGCGCGGAGGGGGAAAAAGAGAACAGTTGAAAGAAAGTACTCAACAAATCCAGCTCTTTATTCCAACCGAGAAAGTACTATAATAATGCATTATTAACCAACGTGTTGTATCAGAAATTATAACAATTACATAAGACCTGTTGAGTCACATGCACAAAAATCAAACAAAATTTCAAACAGCTGATCATCGCTTTACAAAAGTAGACGGTGACCATGGTGATCACGCGCTATCACTGAGACGGTTGAACTTCACATGTTTTGAACAGTTCGAAGTCGTATTCAACCGTTGGGATATGTAAACGAGTTTACAATTCTAGTTCTTATCAGAAGACTGAGACGATTCAATTACTTGAATCCGTCGACGCTTGAGAAGTACTGGTGATTTGTCATAATAGATATTGACGTTGAATACCCCTCCGGAAATCGGTCGACCGAATATGTCATTTCACTTGAGTGAAATTCATTTGACATAGCACGAGATGTGCCATGGCTTTGTTTTGACATGGAAGAAGTGATCTCAGATGAAACGTTTCTACTTCTATACGTGGGATAATGGATGTTTCAGATCCACAGAGTGCGCAGGGTCCCCAAGACAAACTGTCAGGCTACTGGGAACGCACTCGAGCACTGATCCTGGCCAACGAGGGAGTTCGATTCACCTGTCACCTTGTCTGTATCAATGAGGTTGGAAAGGAAGACCTGTAATGACAACCAAAGCAAATTAATGCAATACTGACATATAATTCTTTGAGCAGGTATACAGGATTCAAATCGTGGTAGCGTACAATCCCTGCAAAGAAGATCCCTACTCTATGAATTATCTGTACTCTTATAGTTATCATTAACCGAAGTTCAATAGAAAATATATACAAAATAGATAGCCCTAGCTATTTCGCGAGCAGGCCTGGTCACAGCCACAGTCTGGTCACGACCGGTTCTCTCATGGATGGGTCCAGCTTCTATCTTCCTTCCCCAGGGCTTTGCAGTAGGATCCAGCGTCTATCGTCCTTCCCCAGATATACGTGGTAAGGTCCAGCGTCTGTCTTCCTTCCCCAGGTCTTCGTTCACTCCCGTATGAATGAACACTGCGTCGTGTCTCGTCTTACACGGCTAGGTCCCTCCGTGGTTATGTCCGACGTGTGTCTTCCTTCCCCCGGTCTTCTTCCCTCGGGTGGTATGGACTTCTCGTCGTCGCCGTGTCTCGTCTTACACGACTAGGCCCCTCCAAGCGTTGATAACCGTCAATGGATGCGGACGGCCTGGGCACGACAGTATTATCACAGTACAAAGGCTTCTACGGCACCGGCCCGTCTCTCTGTAACACCGCAGGACTATTCAACGGCACGGCTCACCACAGCAGCAGACGGCACCCCTCGTAGGAATACACCCCCAGGCTTTAGCGACCCCGCTCACGGCGACTCACTCCGCGGCCCGGCTCCAAGGACGAATCATAAAGGCTAGAGTTCACGGCTACACGGTCCACATAGGATCGGACAACGATAACACACGCTGGATGGGTAGGCACCTGGTCTAGTAACCCTCTTCCTATACTACTGTATGGGCACCTGGAATCGGCACCCGCTCTCTATACTACTGTATGGTCAACTGGTATGGGAACCCTCCTTCTATACTACTGTATGGTCAGCTGGTATATGAACCCTCCTTCTATACTACGGTATGGTCAACTGGTCCATGAACCCTCCTTCTATACTACTGCATGGTCATCCGCAATAGATGGGCATCTGCTCAAGGATTCCCCCTTTATATACTACTGTATGAGACAGTAGTAATCTATGATTGGCCGTGAATTACTCAATATATGTACAGGGTGGTGAGAGACTATGCTTATGGAGGCGTGATTGGATAATCGTTTATCGTACGATTGACTGGCTAGATGTATATTTGTCAAGCTATAGGCTCGAACCTATAGCTTGTGGGTGTTAGCGTGAATGTATTTCAACCCGTAGGTTGTGTATTTAAGTATGTGTGTGCATGAATAACTGTTTAGGTAGGAACTGTGTATGATTTGCCTAGCTATACCCTCTTCACAGAGACGAGCGTCTCCTACCGGGTACAGCTTAATCGATACCTTGAAGGTATGGCCGTGCTATCAACACTAACGCCGTCAGTTAATTCCCAGAGCTGAGCCTGCACTACCGTACAGTAGAGATTAGGAATAACCATTAACGATAAGTGTCTATACTCTAACTTCCAGCGCAATACCCACACAACTGTGCGTTACGGTTGAAAGAGGTAGAGATCGAAGTAGAGTAAACACAGCCCGGACGTGTGATTGTAAGTGAGTGTAAATGTATGCATGCAATGATGCTATAGGATTCGGCGGCGGCACTTCTTCAATTCGGCGGCCTGGTCGCGGCCCGGCGGCGGCACAAATTTGGCGGCGGCACTTCTTCAATTCGGCGGCCTGGTCGCGGCCCGGCGATGTATTGGATTTCTTCTCCCCAATAGATTTTGCGTGTGCTCTCACCTCCATGTTTCTGCTGGTCTCCGTCGTTTCAGCGGGAGTCCGGCTTATATAGGGCTACCGCTCTTCTGTGGATAAAGGTAGAAACAGACGTCGAAGATACCAGCGCCCTCTTTATTGTCAAATTACAACACTTCCCGATCAGTTTATCTGGACTTCGCTGGATAAATATGGCTATGGCGGAACAAACCATAATTCATAACGGACGTAACTGGTAAATCTCAGCTTCCAACTCCCTCTAGTTAATTCATACGACGACCGCAAAGTTCACTGTCCTAATCTGCATATTCTCTGAAACCGACTTCCGGATTCCTGACTGACGTCATCTACAGCGAAGCAAGCGAGGTCCACCAGGGCCCCTTTCACCGTCCCGACTGATCGTTTGAGATAGCTTCACCGAGATTTCGAGGCATTGTCTGTCTCCCGGATTATTATAGTTCATTCTAGGAGAATTACAGCGTTGGATTCCATCAGGTAAGTGAACCGCACACATAAACACAATGTCACTTTCGATTTCACATATAGTCACATGTCATTCAGAAGCTGTGATTTATTAAAGGGGATCCCAAGGGGTCGTTGTCACCTTGCACTTTCGTTACAAGAATATTGCTGTGGGAAGATGTGGGTGGTGATGCAGATTGAGTAGGTACGGCGTTTATCTCGGATGTGGAACTGATGATACTAGAAATATTCCGGTGCTAATTTGCATTGATCCTGCTGTACGAGTTGACAGACTGAATATTACGGTGACCGGAGATCTGCATTATATGAAAACCCATAAGGATTCTCGTAAGAGACGACTAACTAAGGCACCCGTGGGCTTCCCGGGCGTAAAAAGGTATAGGAACCCACCCGTGTGGTTACCGGGTGTGAAAAGGAATATGATCCAACGTCGTGATATGACTGAAATATAGTTGAAAGCGACGTTACATCATATTCACGTACTTACTCACTTACTGTGCCAGGCTCTGACGGACCCGATTCGGTAAATGGGATTCTCTCCGGTCTTTCTACTGATAAGGAAACTTGAAATTAAACCCCCATTATTTCGACGGTAAATACATTTCCGTGTTTGTTTACAATTTTTGCGGCATCTTTGTTATCAATTTCGACAAGATCGCCAATTTTTAGGTTATGGTCGGTCATGTTGAATACACAACTGGAGCAGACGATCCTATAGTAATGTAGTTTCGGCAGTTGTAGTTTTTCATAGTTTCAAATTCATCAATGAAATCTCCACCAACCAATGAAAATACTCGCTCATGTATCCCCCATGGGTGATCTCAAATATATTACTTGGCTTTATGCAATGGAATGTTACTGGTTTATGTTATATATAGTATTACAAATATTGGTAACTCTATGCCGGACTTGTACTACGCTTTGACAATAGATCTTCCACGGTAGGAATGCAAATTTTAGGCGGGCGACGTTTGCTTCTAGCCAGACTGTTTCGTGAAATTGCTGAATTCGGAAACGTTGTCGTATTCGGGAACATCTGAGAAAACAGTTTGCGAATTCCGCAATTGTACGGCTCTGTTTCCATTGGAACCATTGATGATTTTCCAATAATAGAGAAGAAAAGCAACTCCGAGTAGGGATGACACTTTCATTCTGTATATTTCGCTATTAGTTATAGCATCTTCAGCAGTGAACAAAGTTACAAACAGTTCCATACACACAGTATATATACAAGGCATACCACACTGACGGCCCTGTACCACACTTATTTCAGTTGAAGAGAAATAGCGATCGAATATTGTTTCACCAATTAGGCGGCAGCACTGGTTGGATTGCATTTCAATTTGGCATTTTGAAATTCTACTTCGGGTTTTCTCTACCGTTGAGAACATGTGTATTTTGTCTTATGTCGCCGATGCTATGGAAATTGATAACCTTCCCATTACCAAATTCGGCAAAAATTTCCGAAAACGACAAAGTTTCCGAATGGTGCAATTTTTCTAACTGAGATAACTGCAGCAATGGTATAATGAGAACACAGATGATTGTAAGATATGGCAAAATTCACTTTGTAGATAGCATCTTTTTATCACAGTGCATTTGGCATGTTATTGGACCCGATCATGATCTTTTTGCACATATACACCTCTGGAAACAAAAGCGGTCACATATTCAACGCTGTATAATACTTACCAAAATGGAACCTTGTGCCACTCGGCCTGGCGCATATAGATCCTCCGGATAATGTGACAGGGCGAACTTCACAAGTATAACCTCTGCATATGGCATGGTGCACCAATATGGTGTCATGGCGTCACCGGCATGATTAAGTTCTACTCAACACATTCCGTAAATCTTGGAGTAGGCCTCTTTGTTATGTATATATGTTGATCATGACCCGATAGTGTCGGACAGATAAGGAATGTAGAGCAGTAAAACTTGACCGGGATGCGCCAAGCACAAGACAAAGTTCTTGCGCTAAAAGACATTGTTATTTATAGTGTGTACAACATCATATTGAATGTTAGATCTAACGCCTATATCCTATTGGTCGCCAAGTTATTATACTTTGGTACGAATTCTGTGGGCAAATGAGCTTTGATAATTTCACAAAGGTAAACCAGAGATTTTTAGATGGACAAATTATTAAATGATACACTATTATAGATTCATACGTGGGTTCGTTGATTATAGAAATGGAAACACTTCTGAGCTATGCACCACGTAAACATACTTAATGCAAAAACTCATGCCGGAGCCTTAATCAAATACATGTAAGACCGTTCAATGGTCGCCGTTCTTCATGACTCTATCCTCCATGGCAATTTGTAAACAACTGAAACAGCTATTGTGTACATATCTGTATAACAATCGGTCATCCATGGATACGGGTCAACATTTAGGAACTCTATATATTTACTGGCAATTTTCATGAAATTCAAGAGATCACGTGATAAAGTCTCCGTCATAGAGTCGATAGCTCGTGCGATAATCATATGTGACTACGTTTTTGGTGACCTGTCCAGGCCTGGTGGGTGGGGCCATTCCGGCTTCTCCGAATTACCCCTTGACCTGGGGAGCTGAACATTACCACAATATACTCTTCGGTCCCCCGTCAGGTACTGTAAAAAACCCAAAATGGCCCGCGTGATGACGTCACAGTGACGTAATTTGAAAAAAGGCATTTTTTGTCCATATTTCGGTCAAATTTTTACTATATAATTTCTGCACAAAAACTCCATGATAAATTAGTAAATAATAATCCGATGTGACACAAAATTGTGTTTGACCACTTTTCGTCGAGGAAAAGCGGGAATTTTGAAGAAAAATGACGCAAACACAACTTTTCTCGTACCCCACCTGGATGCCATTTTGAAATGATCCAGTATCCTCTGCTCGAGGGATATGCAAATAGGCCCAAATTGATCACAATATGATAAACTACAAAGTTACGGAGAGAATCAGCTCTGATTTTTTTGTCGTTCAGGAGATAAGGTGTAAAGTTTGGTAGGAGTGGTCGTAATGGTCCCCCAGGTCGTCTAGGGTTAAATATGATTACGTGGAGTATAGCTAAGAAGCTTTTCTATTTTGGGCTTTTTGTCCCAAAAAGCCCAGGCTAAATAGGGTCAAAAGAAAACAGGGCAAATACATTGCAGACTAATGTGACTACTATTTACTAATAATGTACAAATGGCAATAAATTGTACATTCATTGTTATCTAGGTTTCCACTGGGTGCATCAAATTTCAGGAAAGGTATGACCCTTCCTGTGGCTTCAATGACAAGACGAATAGTCCTGACACACAACAGTATCAACATTCAGAGTAAGTGAGTTGTAGTTGGATTGAACGGGTTTTTTCACATGCTATAAGTCGTATCATTGCGGAATCTACATGTGCCTGGACATGAGAGTGCCAACAGTTCATATTGCCCTGGCCACTGATCAGCCGAGCCAGTACAACATCCGGTCACTCATCCAAGTATTGACCGGCTCCAGGTTACAAAAGGAACGAGGGGAATTTTTTTGGCAATGTTCGTATCCTGAAGGTATGGACCTAAATGTATGTAGCAGGTTTGGTGTACGACTGGTTGATATTCGCATTGGATTGCTGAAAATACAAGGATCTATTTTCGTCCTTCAATATTCAGAATTCGTCCATTAACGAATTTCCACGTCTATAATCCAACGACCTAATTTATACAACAGCATTAGCACACACACACAAAAAAACAACAACCATAGTATACATAAACATGGGCTCGTTTCCTGTGTGAGAGAAAATGCCAAAAATTCTCAGAAAATATGGGTAGGGCTTTTTTGTAGGCATAACTTTATTTTATTTTCTACAATAATATAATGAGACGTTGACAAAAATCGTCATATTTTAGACAAGATCTAGCAAATACTACCAGTCGAGATATGTATACTCCATATGCAGGTGCCAGTGGACTATTATTGTCCAGAAAGGGATGATTTGAGATGTCGAAATTGGAGTCATTTCTCTTGTCTTAAAGTCGACGAGAGAAAAGGCTGGCTTCGTTTTTTATAGGTCTAAATATGATGTGCCGTTATAGGGCTAATGGAAACCGGTGAGTCGGCAATATCATCTGTACATTTCAGGTACACCCTAAAAGCATAGCGAACACTGGCGATATTTACTACGGGAATTTCAGTAGTGTTTCAATCCTTTATTAAGGATACCGATATTTACGTACGTATTTTCTGTATTGCGAGCAGTAAACAGTTCTGTCCATAAAATAGGTTGATATTTTGTCACAAAGACTTCGGACAAACGTTTTGAGCTCTCGCTGACGTCGTTGTGTTTCATTTGTGTGCCTAAAGTGTTGAGCAATGGATTCAACTGGCATTTTACAGTAACATGGCAAGGGTTTCTTTATTTTTCTGTTTCTCAACTAGCAAAACCAGGGAGACAATTGTTTGACGAACATGGGAGACAACCTCTAATAGGTCTGATGAACTTTTAGCATGTATCTGGTAGCCATAGTACCTGCACAATCGTGTTCACTTGTACTCTTGAACGTTGAGGTCAAATTGTTGATTTAATTAATTTTATCTTTCAAGGCACGATGACCCAACATCACAAGAATACAAGTTTGATCGATTTTGACCAGCAAATACAGACAATAAAAGTAAATGGAGAGGTGGATCAAGATATTCTATCCTGATGTCTTGATACATAATGGTTTATTTATCTGACAAGTCGATATCTCTTAGGTGTGGTCCTATTTCGTTCTTTGAGTTATACCTTACTTCAGCAACGGTATCGTGTAACGCGTTTTCTATGTTGACTTTGGAAATGGTGTGTGCGCATAGAACAGAAAACACTATATGGTGGTATTGCGTCGGGCACTTATATTTCGCCGCTATAATTCGGTTAAGTCCACAACATATTCTTCTCACACAAGATTAGAGCTTCCATTCTATTCGCAATCACCAACAAACTTCGGTCATTCCGAGGGAATAATATCAATCTTATCGTGTACATGTGATGAATTCACATAACCCAGCCCATGTGGGTCAGCATGAATATGAATAAGGATTTGCAGCCCATGCCCTAACGCTGTAGTCACTTACGAATGTCTGAATTGGGTGCAGTTAAACGGTAAACCTGTTGGAACATTCGAGTGTACGAATTTTCAGCGCCGAATTAGAATGTCCATTAGGAATTAAATATTTAATATTTTTTTCACAGATCGACGATACTATCCAGAGATTTTAGTCTTGCTCGACTCGGGGAAATAATTGACTGCGCAGACTTTTCCAAGGTTAGGTAATACATGTATTCCTCCAGCATCGCCGACATTTTCCAAACTATGCATCTTACTTACTTTTTTGCGGCTTCATGTTAGATTCGCTGAAGTTCATCTGTTCAGGACTTCGCGTAAGAGAACCAAACGTTCATCGAATTAACGAGAGAATATCACCAAAAATCCAAATGGGGAATTTCGGAAGCCCGTTGGAAGCCTATCGCACTGAAACAGGCCTAGATGACATCTGAACGCAGTACAGTCATGACTCATCACATGGATATCCATTGGCGTGAATACAGAAGGATATCCATTGGCGTGAATACAGAAGGAAGGTAAACACCAATACTTTGCAGTATCTATTCGACAGGATCTCATTTCTTCTTTATTCATAAAATACTTCACTTAGGCAATATGCCCAAAGGTCATCAACCAACCAATCAACCAACCAGCCAACCAACCATGACAACATCATCCACTCTTAAATCGTGTGTACCCAATTACCCCATGTCTGCACCGCAAATCCGCTACATATGTAGCTGTTATATGTACTGAAAATACTAACTGGAACACACATCAGTCAAGCGACGCATGTTGTTTGGTTATCTCCAACAAAAACCAATGTACACATCTAGTTAATACGCGATAATTCTATAACTTGGTTTTCATATTGTGGCGGTGGGAGGCATTTCGCCCCCCCCCCCTTTAATTATTTTTCTTAACTCTTGAACTTGAGGGCTGAAAATTATCAAATCATACCCTTGCGTCATGCTCTACCACAAAATATAAAATAATCCAAGAAGACATTTTTCGGTAGGGTTTGCAGTCAGACTTTTCGATTTTTTATTTATTTATGCAATTTTTCCCCAAAACTGCATGATAAATTAGTAAATAGTGTTCTGATGTGATATAAAATAGTTTTGCCCGCCTTTCCTTGATGAAATGCAGTAATTTTGAAGAAGAAAAAAATGACGAAAACAACACTATTCTGGAACCCCATATGACCGCTATTTTAAATGTACTCATGACCGTCTGCTCGGGTGGTTATGCAAATAGTCCCGAAATGACCCCAATATCAAATACAAAGTCTCGGAGTTTGATATTTTCAAGTTTTGTCGTTCCGCAAATGGCGCAGAAGGTTTGGTAGTTGGCCATAATGACCTAGGCCTGGTATGGTTAATATGTATCCATTCCACAGGGTCGAGAGGGGCATAACGTATCACTGTCGTTTTATTGATAGAATTATAATTGTGGGAGCAATGTTTTTCTTCTATGTTCTGTCTGCGTTAAGAAAATCTCTTCGATATGTTCAAGCGAAAGTCAGATTTCTTCGGCGAATGACCTGATCAAAATTGCAAAGTGTATCTTTTCCAAACGAGTTCTTCAAACTTATTACAACAACTTTAATTTACTGATGCTATTACATGTGTGTGGGTTGATAAAGTAGGTGCGATTCAAAATTATTTATCAATATGCTACAGTTTGTTGCTGGATAATGAAATCGATCCAAAGTTTACTCAAAGTCGGGTACCCAAACACGAAAAGAGATTAACTCACATAGTTGTGGACTATGTCGAATGTTACATTTGAAAATTGATGTTGATGTCCACTGAAGTGTTTAGCCTATTTCAATACAGGAGTTTATCATCTCGTTGGGACTAAAGGTAGATTCTCTTACAACAAAATAAAATAAACCGAAAGATTGAATCGGACCTAAGCGATTCAATATTCTTGTATTAGGATTGAGAAATGTTTGTACATCGAGGATTTGGAAATAAAGCTAAATGATATTATTTACCCTACCAGGCCTGAGACCTGAGATTAGTTGACTCTTTAGTTTATCATACTGGGATCATTTTAAGTCTATTTGCATACCCTCCGAACAGAGGATCATATGTGAATTCGAAATGGTGGTCATGTGGGGTACAAGAAAAGTGGTTTCGTCATTTTTCTTCAAAATTCTTGCATTTCTACTGCGGAAAAGTGGACAAGAACTCTTT
Organism: Hanleya hanleyi; assembly: GCA_036873755.1. NCBI lineage: Eukaryota > Metazoa > Mollusca > Polyplacophora > Lepidopleurida > Hanleyidae > Hanleya > Hanleya hanleyi. Next base: position 126,947 of record JAVTVY010048338.1, on the reverse strand, counting down.
TGTTTCACATCAGATTATTATTTACCAATTTATCATGCAGCTTTGTCGACGAAAATACATCAACAATAAGCTTAAAAATTCTGATAAAAAATCATTCAAACATGCCCTTTTTGAAAATGACGTTACTGTGACCTCATCAAAGCGGCCATTTTGTTGTTTTTTTTACATTTTTTTTTGCTGGAGCTTGACCCAATGGTATAAGGTGGGAAGTTTCAGCCCCCTAGCTCATGGGTTCAGAAAATAATTAGTGGAAGGGCTGGGGCGAAATGCGCCCCCCCCCCCCGACCAACTGGGCCTGGACAGGTCCAAAAAATTCTAGGCCGAATAGGGTTAATCAAGTTGAAAAGGGCAATAAAACTTGAAGATGGTCATAAAGGGAAGGTATTACATCGAACAGAATGTAGATTGTGTTGAATGTGGTCCGCAATACATTATTCGCTGAATGCTATCAAATCACGGTACAAATGTACAGTTTATATACAAATATACACACATTTTTAACGGGACATTCATAATGACATCTTTCTGGCTGAATTTGATATTAAACTTTTAGCAGCCACCTTGGATCCAGGTCGAACACCCTCCGCTGACAAAATGGGCACAAGATTCGTGTGCTACCAGATTGTAAAAACTGGAGCGATATGCAAGAGGTGGGAAAAATGACCACGTCTGGCGACTAAAAAGCAATCATATGAATCTACAGGAATTACAACACATATAAGGGAAGTGGGAAGAGGTGCCGACATATTGACTGCGTCACATGACTTCACAGAATAGTCTTCTGGTTAACCTATTCTAAAGCACATACCAAGAATCTAACGATTCGTGATATGTGTTGTATCTCAGGTACGCTTTTATTGTACCTGTTTATGTGGAACCTTGGATGATATGACCACACGGCCCCTAGCACCGGCATAAGCGGTATTAGATACAAATCTAGAGAGCTATGATGGAAATGCTCTGACAACTCGTATACTGGTAATTGGTGAGCTGTTTCGCTGTGACAATTCGTACATTGGAGATTGATGAGCTGTATCGTCGCCATAATCCAAAGACCTATTCCATTTTCCATATAACAGTATTAGCACCTAATTCAAAAAGACAATCATAGTATACATAAACATAGGGTTGTTTCCTGCAAGAGAGAAGCGGTCAACAGTTTTCAATGATGCCGTCAAGACATCATGATGTTCCAAAAATATCAAATCCGTATCGCTGATCAGTATTCTTAATCCATAATATTCGTTGTAAAGTCGTCATCTAAGAATGATGTATCTCAGTCACGCTTTGATTGTGACTGTTTATATGAGTACCACGAGGTTCTTGAAGTACATGGGTTCATACGGCCCCTAGCCCCGGGTTAAGCGGAATTAGACACAAGTTACGAAACGTAGCGCCATAGATCTTGCACGATACGTTCGTATTTTGCTATCAGCATGCGATATGTATCGCCAAATTTGAGAAACTTTGAGTGTAGGCGCTTGGTGGAATAGCCCTGTTTTTTAAGTTTCTGCACCAATGTTTTGTGACGTTGATTAAAATCGTCACATTTAACACAGGATCTAGCAAATGCTACTAAGCGAGATATGTATACGGCATATGGAATATTGGGATATTACTGTCCAGAAAGGGATAGTTTACGATGTCGAAATTGTAATCATCTCTTTTGTCATAAAGTCGACGAGAGAGAATGCCCGCTTCATTTTTATAGAGATATAGATCTAAATATGATGTGCCTGTAGGGCTATCTGTAGTTTCCTTCAAATCCAGTGAAGGTGGATATATATCCTTCACTGCGTCATTTATATAGCGATTATCCACAGCGAGAAGATCGTCTATATAGCGTTTGGTGAATGAGAAGGAACGGGCTTTGAATGGATCGGTTTTTGAAAGCGCCTGCATATAGTCATATTCATAAGAGAACAGATACAGGTCAGCCAACAGGGGTGCACAATTAGTACCCATTGGAATACCTATATGCTACTGATATATTGTGTTGCCAAATTTCACATAGATATTTTTAATGAGAAATTCAAGCAACTCTATAAACAAAGAAACATCCCATGAATGATATCTCTTGTGTGTAGTAGAGCTAAAGAATGCTTTATGGCTTCCGACATTAATATATCTACGATCAGTTTTCTTGAACACAGATACTATTAGGCACCGTTTCCAATTATCGTTCGCGAATGAATCGTTTATTTCGTCAAATTTTCTCGAAGTCGCGATTTTCCAAGGCGCGAGGGAATGGGTTTTTTTCTTCAAAATAAACGATTCAATCGCGATCGCTGTTCGAATGGTTTTTTTTTCTGTTGGCAATCGTTTTTCAATCGAGAAAATTCTCGCGAATAAAAAGCGATATCGCGATTCAATCGCTTTTTAATCGAGAAAATATAAACGATTGAAAAAAAACGATTGAGGATTATAGCCGAAAGTAGTACGCCATTGGTTCAGCCTGACTGACCTGCATACACGTTCGAGTTTCTAACACTTCAGTCAGACTATATAAAGTTCGATCATTTTTTCTTCTTCCTTTTCCATTCTTTGCCTAGTGTAAAACTATAGCGTATTTCTGTACAGTTGGTGGTTATATAGATACGATGGGGATATTGAAAGAAATTGAAAAAAAATATCTATATATATACATAGGAATAATGGTTATGCATATAATTATAACTTCATATTTACATATATTTTGTACGGGACACAGGCCCGGATATGGTCAGATTGGGTCATTTGCACTTGCAATTTCGCCTATTATTTTGGGTATTTCTGTGTTTTAAAGCTGGTATTATTCCAGATTTCTTGTGTAGTATTTTTCGTGAACGTTTTTGGCATCTGTGCGGGCTGAAATTTTGAGTTGATTCGTCAGATTTTCGCTGAACGCGTGGTTTTTTGTCCTACGATCACCATTTTCCTTGTGTAGATAGATGGCGCTGTATTGAATATAACATTGTCATACGGGGTTTTGAGTCTTCGAAAGCACTTAATTATTAATATATAGCGCGGGCTATTTGTAAAAAATTTCACAACTGGTTAATCCAGTAAGAGATGAAATTATATAATATTCAGTTGGTTTTTGGTTTGAGCTTCCCTTTGGAATCATTCATAATTCATTTATCAAAATATAAAATTAAACTAAAAAGTATTGTACATATGCGATTATATGCGATTCAATCACTATTGTGATATGTATTTGATATAAATATGAAATCACTGCCGCGAATATTCTTATAATAAATAAAATTAACTTGATGGTGATTTTTTGAACTTATTCACATCTCAATAGTTTAAAAACTGTACCAAAACATGAATGGATACCCTTTCCTAATGTATGTTTTACTATAACAAAATATACATATTTAATTACACTATTTTTCACCTTAATTAACCTAGAAATTCTCGGCTGGAGGGCTAAGCTGTTCTGGGTTATCGCCATGCGCCCATTCACACCTCTATCAAGCCTGTGCCGTAATCATTCTGATAATGCAATCAACGACGAACTCAAATCCACTTATGACCTGTACCCAGCATTTACAAAACAAGATATTGTGACTATCATCCTGTATTGTTTATACCAAGTTGCATGAATATATGAGGAAATTATCGAAAGTATGAAGGGAATAACTGAACATTAATACATTGTCGACTCACACGATTATTGAATACACATGTAATTTTGTCATTTACGCTTCGCCAGAGTAAATCTGAGCGCGAACGTCACAGGAAGCATGGTACAGCTATATGTATAGATATTTCCAGCATACGCCCTACTTCGGCTTGTAGGAGACTATAGATCGTGAATCATATATATTATTCGGTTATCTTACGCATTTATACAGTATAGTATAGTAATATAGGTTTTTCCATCGACAAATCCGCAATCAACATTACATGTAGTTCCCAGTTCGCGGATAGAGCGGCGTACGGCGGCAACACGGCCTATGTGTCAAATATCACTCCGACTCACGATTCTCTCGCGCCTTGAAAAAAAACGATTCTCTCGCGATCGAAGATTCGCGATCAAGAACGGATCGCGCATGGGTAAACGATTCAAAAACGATATCGCGAGAGAATGGTTTTTTCCAGAAAAGGTTCAATCGTTTTTTCTCATTTTTTTTCTCGATATCCTCGCGACTGATTCGCGAATGATCGTTTTTCAATCGAGAAAATTGAAGAAAAATCGCGACTGAAGAAAAAACGATTAATGGAAACGATCCCTTAATGAACTTAGACGGTCAATAAGGTCGTGATGAGGGATTGTAGTATAGAGAGTCGAGAAATCCCATGTGGATACATGTCTGTACGGTATGTGACCTTTAGCATCAAGTTCTTCCGTAAGACATTTTGAGTTTTTTCAATATCCACATACATTCAACGCCAGAGTTCTTAGAAATAATGGCGCAATACCTTTCCCAAAATGCTTTTACCTCCTGTAGGGCCCTCGTCAATAGGGTTGAAAGAAGCTTGGTGGTGCAGCTTCTAGAACCAGCTATGAATCTAGCTTTGTATGGTGATTTATGCATTTTGGGAGTCCAGTATAGTTTTGGTATGTCGTTATGATTGGTTGGAAGACAAATACCTCTTTCCCTGAGAAACTTTTTGTGATTGTTAAATAAATCTTCCAGAGTAAATGCAGTTTGGGAGTAAGTAGACGTATTTGATGAAGATATGTCTACACTCAATTCTTTAACCAGCACCTGGTAATAGTAATATTTACATATGAATATTATATTATTCGGAGCTTTGTCTGCTGGGACTATGACAAATTTACTCTGGAGATTTGCTAGAACTTCTTGCGAATTGAGGTTTCTCAGTATTTGTTTTGCTTGGGGAAGAGTACTTCTGTCAATATGGCGGATTGTTTCAACGACCTTGCTCTTGGTGAGGTCCAGCCAATCAGCGAGTACTGTGGGTTCAACTTTTTCTCGCTTAGACCAATAACGTACTGTTCCAATGCAGACAGGACTATCTTCTGGTCGGCCTTCAGATTTATTCTTCCTGGCTCTCTATATTTAGGTCCTTTCATCAGGAGTAATTTCAGATCCTTATCACTCACCACATCAAGGTCACCAGTCACAACATGTTTGCATGGTGTATAGATAAAGTTCGACGATTCACAATCACAACTATAGCCTCCTGACGTGTATAAGTTCCAGTCAAACTCCTGGACAACATTGGAGTAATTGAATATTTTGGTGGCTATAGATTTAGTATACTTATATGAAATGCAAGGAGGTTCTTTGAACTTAAAATAGTTTGGTACAGTGTTGCGTACCTCTGGATCATTCAGGATTCGAGGTAAATTAATGATGTCCAGTCCTTTATCTAAGTAGTTGAGTTTCAAGAAAAGCCGATCTTGAGATGTTTCGATTATGTTCACTGGACGATACAACCGAAAATACGCTATATCTTGACATACTTTAATGATTTTTGGTGGTATTATATTTCCTGAAGACGCAGATTGTTGTATATCTCTGGCTATTTGATCTAAAGTTCTCAGAGGTAACGCATACAGAACTGTACGTAAGCTATGTATACTATTGGGTGTGTTAGTTAAACCAACTAAGTAATTTAAAGTGATATGATCGTGAATCATCGAACTATTAAACTTTCGCCAACCATGGCTGCGATGTCTCCGTTGATGGAGTTTAAATAGTTGGGTAATGTTGGATATATTTGAACGGCGGTTTGTAGCATTGCCGAACCCACTGACATTATCATTTAAACCAAACGGAAACACTGACCCAAGTTCTAGCATCCAGAATAATTCCCGCTCTCGGATTTTTCTCTCAAATCCAAAGGGAGAATCCTTAGTAGATGGATAGACGACGTCTATGATCTGAATACTAAAGTTATCCCAGCCATGGTCGGGTCCAGAAAAATGCTTACCTATAAGCAATTGCTTTTTCCTAACGGATTTTCTGTGACCGTTCACCCTAAGATGGAGTCTTTGGGTGGTCTTGCCAACATACTGTTGACCACACTTCTTACAGGAAACTAAATAAATACAGTTTGTAGTAGAACAACTAAGATCAACATACGAGTTAACAGAATATGAGTTACCAGTTAAGGTGGAACTAAATGAAGCTGAAGTATTAATGAGTGGACACGTGAGACATCCACGATGTCCACACTTAGAAATTTTGAAATTATTACATGTAGAATTCGGTGCTAAACAATCATCAAGCTCAATATTACAAGGTTTGATGTCGTGGCCTTGCTTTGCTGTCAGAAATATATCTGTCATTTGGATTGAAAAAGGTCTTAGTGCATTTCGAACTATTAGAGACTCGGCCGAGAAACCTGCACTAAGGTTCCTCGGGTCTGTATTCATATTTTTTCTTTCTTTTGTATCCATTATGAGTGTTGGGTGTGCAGGGGCCCGGCCTCGGGGACAACTTGTCCACCAGCAGAATCCAGGCATACACAGGTTAAAATTACAAGCGTCTAGTCCGTCATTCATAATCCAGCCGTCGTCCATTAGAGAATATCCGCGTCCATAATCCAAAGACCTATTCCATTTTCCATATAACAGTACTAGCACCTAATTCAAAAAGACAATCATAGTATACATAAACATAGGCTTGTTTCCTGCAAGAGAGAAGCGGTCAACAGTTTTCAATGATGCTGCCAAGACATCATGATGTTCCAAAAATATCAAATCCGTATCGCTGATCAGTATTCTTAATCCATAATATTCGTTGTAAAGTCGTCATCTAAGAATGATGTATCTCAGTCACGCTTTGATTGTGCCTGTTCATATGAGTACCATGAAGTTCTTGAAGTACATGGGTTCATACGCCCCCTAGCCCCGGGTTAAGCGGAATTAGACACAACTTACGAAACGTAGCGCCATAGATCTTGCACGCTACGTTCGTATTTTGCTATCAGCATGCGATATGTATCGCCAAATTTGCGATTCGTTATATGTGTTGTATCTCAGGTACGCTTTTATTGTACCTGTTCATGTGGCAACTTGGGTGATATGACCACACGGCCCCTAGCACCGGCATAAGCGATATTAGATACAAATCTAGAGAGCTATGATGGAAATGCTCTGACAAATCGTATACTGGTAATTGGTGAGCTGTTTCGCTCTGACAACTCGTACATTGGAGATTGGTGAGCTGTATCGTCGTCACATGTAAATGACGGCATTTAACACAAAAGACGAGGCTGTAAGGCCCGATGTCGACCCAGCATCAACTTCCCACAAATGCCAACATATATCAAAGACCAAAAGGTCTGTACAGGGGGCGGGCCTCGGGGACGAAACGTCCACCAGCAGAATCTCGCCATATACAGGAAAAAATTACAACACATATAAGGGAAGTGAGAAGAGGTGCCGACATACTGACTGCGTCACATGACGTCACAGAATAGTCTTCTGGTTAACCTATTCTAAAGCACATACCAAGAATCTAACGATTCGTGATATGTGTTGTATCTCAGGTACGCTTTTATTGTACCTGTTCATGTGGCAACTTGGGTGATATGACCACACGGCTCCTAGCACCGGCATAAGCGGTATTAGATACAAATCTAGAGAGCTATGATGGAAATGCTCTGACAACTCATATACTGATAATTGGTGAGCTGTTTCGCTCTGACAACTCGTACATTGGAGATTGGTGAGCTGTATCGTCGTCACATGTAAATGACGTCATTTAACACAAAAGACTAGTCGGTAAGGCCCGATGTCGACCCAGCATCAACTTCCCACAAATGCCAACATATATCAAAGACCGAAAGTTCTGTACAGGGGGCGGGCCTCGGGGACGAAACGTCCACCAGCAGAATCTCGCCATATACAGGAAAACATTACAACACATATAAGGGAAGTGGGAAGAGGTGCCGACATACTGACTGCGTCACATGACTTCACAGAATAGTCTTCTGGTTAACCTATTCTAAAGCACATACCAATAATCTAACGATTCGTGATATGTGTTGTATCTCAGGTACGCTTTTATTGTACCTGTTCATGTGGCAACTTGGGTGATATGACCACACGGCCCCTAGCGCCGGCATAAGCGGTATTAGATGCAAATCTAGAGAGCTATGATGGAAATGCTCTGACAACTCGTATACTGCTAATTGGTGAGCTGTTTCGCTGTGACAACTCGTACATTGGAGATTGGTGAGCTGTATCGTCGTCACATGTAAATGACGGCATTTAACACAAAAGACTAGTCTGTAAGGCCCGATGTCGACCCAGCATCAACTTCCCACAAATGCCAACATATATCAAAGACCAGAAGGTCTGCACAAGGGGCGGGCCTCGGGAGCGAAACTTCCACCAGCAGAATCTCGCCATATACAGGAGAAAATTACAACACATATAAGGGAAGTGGGAAGAGGTGCCGACATACTGATTGCGCCACATGACTTCACAGAATAGTCTTCTGGTTAACCTATTCTAAAGCACATACCAAGAATCTAACGATTCGTGATATGTGTTGTATCTCAGGTACGCTTTTATTGTACCTGGTCATGTGGCAACTTGGGTGATATGACCACACGGCCGCTAACACCTGCATAAGCGGTATTAGATACAAATCTAGAGGGCTATGATGGAAATGCTCTGACAACTCGTATACTGGTAATTGGTGAGCTGTTTCGCTGTGACAACTCGTACATTGGAGATTGGTGAGCTGTATCGTCGTCACATGTAAATGACGGCATTTAACACAAAAGACTAGTCTGTAAGGCCCGATGTCGACCCAGCATCAACTTCCCACAAATGCCAACATATATCAAAGACCAGAAGGTCTGTAGAGGGAGCGGGCCTCGGGGACGAAACGTGCACCAGCAGAATCACGACATATACAGAAAAAAATTACAACACATATACGGGAAATGGGAAGAGGTGCCGACCTACTGACTGCGCGACATGACTTCACAGAATAGTCTTCTGGTTAACCTATTCTAAAGCACATACCAAGAATCTAACGATTCGTGATATGTGTTGTATCTCAGGTACGCTTTTATTGTACCTGTTCATGTGGCAACTTGGGTGATATGACCACACGGCCCCTAGCGCCGGCATAAGCGGTATTATATACAAATCTAGGGAGCTATGATGGAAATGCTCTGACAACTCGTAAACTGCTAATTGATGAGCTGTTTCGCTGTGACAACTCGTACATTGGAGATTGGTGAGCTGTATCGTCGTCACATGCAAATGACGGCATTTAACACAAAAGACTAGTCTGTAAGCCACGATGTCGACCCAGCATCAACTTCCCACAAATGCCAACATATATCAAAGACCAGAAAGTCTGTACAAGGGGCGGGCCTCGGGGGCGAAACGTCCACAAGTAGAATCTCGCCATATACAGGAAAAAATTACAACACATATACGGGAAGTGGGAAGAGGTGCCGACCTACTGACTGCGCCACATGACTTCACAGAATAGTCTTCTGGTTAACCTATTCTAAAGCACATACCAAGAATCTAACGATTCGTGATATGTGTTGTATCTCAGGTACGCTTTTATTGTACCTGGTCATGTGGCAACTTGGGTGATATGACCACACGGCCGCTAGCACCGGCATAAGCGGTATTAGATACAAATCTAGAGGGCTATCATGGAAATGCTCTGACAACTCGTATACTGGTAATTGGTGAGCTGTTTCGCTGTGACAACTCGTACATTGGAGATTGGTGAGCTGTATCGTCGTCACATGTAAATGACGGCATTTAACACAAAAGACTAGTCTGTAAGGCCCGATGTCGACCCAGCATCAACTTCCCACAAATGCCAACATATATCAAAGACCAAAAGGTCTGTACAGGGAGCGGGCCTCGGGGACGAAACGTGCACCAGCAGAATCTCGACATATACAGAAAAAAATTACAACACATATACGGGAAGTGGGAAGAGGTGCCGACATACTGACTGCGCCACATGACTTCACAGAATACTCTTCTGGTTAACCTATTCTAATGCACATACCAAGAATCTAACGATTCGTGATATGTGTTGTAGCTCAGGTACGCTTTTATTTTACCTGTTCATGTGGCAACTTGGGTGATATGACCACACGGCCCCTAGCACCGGCATAAGCGGTATTATATACAAATCTAGGGAGCTATGATGGAAATGCTCTGACAACTCGTATACTGCTAATTGATGAGCTGTTTCGCTGTGACAACTCGTACATTGGAGATTGGTGAGCTGTATCGTCGTCACATGTAAATGACGGCATTTAACACAAAAGACTAGTCTGTAAGCCACGATGTCGACCAAGCATCAACTTCCCACAAATGCCAACATATATCAAAGACCAGAAAGTCTGTACAAGGGGCGGGCCTCGGGGGCGAAACGTCCACCAGCAGAATCTCGCCATATACAGGAAAAAATTACAACACATATACGGGAAGTGGGAAGAGGTGCCGACCTACTGACTGCGCCACATGACTTCACAGAATAGTCTTCTGGTTAACCTATTCTAAAGCACATACCAAGAATCTAGCGATTCGTGATATGTGTTGTATCTCAGGTACGCTTTTATTGTACCTGGTCATGTGGCAACTTGGGTGATATGACCACACGGCCGCTAGCACCGGCATAAGCGGTATTAGATACACATCTAGAGGGCTATGATGGAAATGCTCTGACAACTCGTATACTGGTAATTGGTGAGCTGTTTCGCTGTGACAACTCGTACATTGGAGATTGGTGAGCTGTATCGTCGTCAGATGTAAATGACGGCAATTAACACAAAAGACTAGTCTGTAAGGCCCGATGTCGACCCAGCATCAACTTCCCACAAATGCCAACATATATCAAAGACCAAAAGGTCTGTACAGGGAGCGGGCCTCGGGGACGAAACGTGCACCAGCAGAATCTCGACATATACAGAAAAAAATTACAACACATATACGGGAAGTGGGAAGAGGTGCCGACATACTGACTGCGCCACATGACGTCACAGAATAGTCTTCTGGTTAACCTATTCTAAAGCACATACCAAGAATCTAACGATTCGTGATTTGTGTTGTATCTCAGGTACGCTTTTATTGTACCTGTTCATGTGGCAACTTGGGTGATATGACCACACGGCCCCTAGCACCGGCATAAGCGGTATTAGATACAAATCTAGAGAGCTATGATGGAAATGCTCTGACAACTCGTATACTGGTAATTGGTGAGCTGTTTCGCTGTGACAAACTCGTACATTGGAGATTGGTGAGCTGTATCGTCGTTACATGTAAATGACGGCATTTAACACAAAAGACTAGTCTGTAAGGCCCGATGTCGACCCAGCATCAACTTCCCACAAATGCCAACATATATCAAAGACCAGAAAGTCTGTACAAGGGGCGGGCCTCGGGGGCGAAACGTCCACCAGCAGAATCTCGCCATATACAGGAAAAAATTACAACACATATACGGGAAGTGGGAAGAGGTGCCGACCTACTGACTGCGCCACATGACTTCACAGAATAGTCTTCTGGTTAACCTATTCTAAAGCACATACCAAGAATCTAACGATTCGTTATATGTGTTGTATCTCAGGTACGCTTTTATTGTACCTGGTCATGTGGCAACTTGGGTGATATGACCACACGGCCGCTAGCACCGGCATAAGCGGTATTAGATACAAATCTAGAGGGCTATGATGGAAATGCTCTGACAACTCGTATACTGGTAATTGGTGAGCTGTTTCGCTGTGACAACTCGTACATTGGAGATTGGTGAGCTGTATCGTCGTCACATGTAAATGACGGCATTTAACACAAAAGACTAGTCTGTAAGGCTCATTGTCGACCCAGCATCAACTTCCCACAAATGCCAACATATATCAAAGACCAAAAGGTCTGTACAGAGGGCGGGCCTCGGGGACGAAACGTCCACCAGCAGAATCTCGACATATACAGGAAAAAATTACAACACATATACGGGAAGTGGGAAGAGGTGCCGACATACTGACTGCGTCACATGACTTCACAGAATAGTCCTCTGGTTAACCTATTCTAATGCACATACCAAGAATCTAACGATTCGTGATATGTGTTGTAGCTCAGGTACGCTTTTATTGTACCTGTTCATGTGGCAACTTGGGTGATATGACCACACGGCCCCTAGCACCGGCATAAGCGGTATTAGATACAAATCTAGAGAGCTATGATGGAAATGCTCTGACAACTCGTATACTGCTAATTGGTGAGCTGTTTCGCTGTGACAACTCGTACATTGGAGATTGGTGAGCTGTATCGTCGTCACATGTAAATTACGGCATTTAACACAAAAGACTAGTCTGTAAGGCCCGATGTCGACCCAGCATCAACTTTCCACAAATGCCAACATATATCAAAGACCAGAAGGTCTGTACAAGGGGCGGGCCTCGGGGGCGAAACGTCCACCAGCAGAATCTCGCCATATACAGGAAAAAATTACAACACATATAAGGGAAGTGGGAAGAGGTGCCGACATACTGACTGCGCCACATGACTTCACAGAATAGTCTTCTGGTCAACCTATTCTAAAGCACATACCAAGAATCTAACGATTCGTGATATGTGTTGTATCTCAGGTACGCTTTTATTGTACCTGTTCATGTGGCAACTTGGGTGATATGACCACACGGCCCCTAGCACCGGCATAAGCGGTATTAGATACAAATCTAGAGAGCTATGATGGAAATTAAATGACAACTCGTATACTGGTAATTGGTGAGCTGTTTCGCTGTGACAACTCGTACATTGGAGATTGGTGAACTGCATCGTCGTCACATGTAAATGACGGCATTTAACACAAAAGACTAGTCTGTAAGGCCCGATGTCGACCCAGCATCAACTTCCCACAAATGCCAACATATATCAAAGACCAAAAGGTCTGCAGTGGGGGCGGGCCTCGGGGACGAAACGTGCACCAGCAGAATCTCGCCATATACAGGAAAATTTTTCAACACATACAAGGGAAGTGGGAAGAGGTGCCGACATACTGACCGAGTCACATGACTTCACAGTTAACCTATTCTATACCAAGAATCTAACGATTCGTGATATGTGTTGTTAACCTATTCTAAAGCACATACCAAGAATCTAACGATTCGTGATATGTGTTGTATAAAGTCACGGAGTGTCAGCTCTAATTTGTTGTCGTTCCGGAGATAGCCGGAAAAGTTCGGTATGGGACATTTTGCCTGCCCCCCCCCCACCAAGTCGTGGCAGGGTTAAGGAAAAAAATGGCAACATCAAAAATCGTTATCTACCCAAGAGTTTATTTAGCCTCTGTTTATTATAGGTGTACTGTTATCGGTAACGGTAGTAGTTAAAACCCTCCATTACCACGCATGTTTGGAAACGGGGAAGTTCGTGACCTGCTGATTCACGACTTCGACTTTTGATTACAATCGTTCGAAGCGATCAATCGTAGCGAGTGTTCTAGGTGACATATTCATTCCAACGCCAACAACGTAACTCCTGTGTTGAAGTCTTGGTGATAGCGTCATACCAAGTTGTTGTGCAACGTATGTGTCACAATATGACGTCTCCCATAACCGAGTAGTAGATATTATACGACGTGATCGTAATCAGAATCTGATGTCTTTGACCTGTGGTTACGGGTTCAGTGGCAGCCATAGTTTTAGCCAAGTGTGTGGTTGGTAGCCGTTGCTGACTAGTTACGGGGTATATAATTGGAACATATGTACAACATCATGTGCATTGATCTTGAAAATCTGCGGGTAATTGGTTACTTTTCATCCAGGCAGTATGTGCGACAACATCGGCAATAGTTTTGAAACTGAATGATACGATTCAGTCAGATTACAAACCTTGTGTTATTATGGTAGTGCTATCTCTACGTAAAGTATCACGGCGATAGTTACATCAGTCTAGTTGTCAATCTAAACTTGGAACCGAAATAAACAAATCTACGTGGCTTTAACCCTACCTGGCCTGAGGGGGGGAGCACTTTCCGCCTTCCCCTGTTGGTTTTTTGCTCATATCTCCGGAACGACAACAAATTGAGAGCTGAAACGTCTTTACCTTTTAGATTATCATATTGGGGTCATTTTGAACCTATTTGCATGACCCCCGCGCAGAGGATCGTGGGTAAATTGAAAATGGCGGTCATGTGGGTACCAGAAAAGGGATGTTTTAGTTATATTTCTTCAAAAATTTTGCTTTTCTGTATGGAAAAGTGGGTAAAAGCTATTATAGGATTATTATTTACTAATTTATCATGCAGTTTTCGCGAAGAAAACAAAAAAGAAAAAAAAATCGAAAAATTCTGACCAAAAAATGACCCAAAAATGCTCTTTTTGAAAATGACGTCACAGTGACGTCATCATGGAGGCCATCTTGGATTTTTTACATTTTCTTGTAGAGCTTGAAATAGTGTGGTAAGTTTCAGCCCTCTAGCCTTAGCGATAGCGAAAATATATAGGGGCGGGACTCCCCCCCCCCCCCAAGGCAGCGATACACCTCAAATCGCCCAGCCAGATAAGGTTAAATAGAGCATACATATCCCCATACTGGTCGGCAGATTGAGAAAACAATCACATACGTTAATATAAGGTAAGATAATTTCGTTATTGTCAGTGTTGAGAGGAACAAAAGCTATTATTACCGACATTTTCTAATAAAGAAATAGATTAAAACTATAAAATAACATACTTTTTTTACAATAATCAGTTAAAATCTATACAATATATAGTTCGATTCAAATTGCACTATAAGAACATCATCACATGCGCTATTAACCCTACCTGGCCATGGGGGGGGGGAGGCGAAATGGCCCCCTACCAAACTTTCTGCGTTATCTCCGGAACGATAAAAAATGGAGAGCTGAAACTCCGTGACTTTATAGTTTATCACATTGGGGTCATTTTGAGCCTATTTGCATAACCCCCCGAGCAGAGGATCATGGGAAAATCCAAGATGGCGGCCACGTGAGGTCCCAGAATAATGATGTTTTTGTCATATTTCTTCAAAATTTCTGCTTTTCCGCGATGAAAAGCGGGCAAAAACTAGTTTGTTTCACATCACATTAATATTTACTAATTTGTCAATCAGTTTTGGCGGAGAAATTGCATAAAAAAAAAATCGGAAAATCTGACTGAAGAATCGGCCAAAAAATGCCATTTTTGAAAATGACGTCACTGTGACGTCATGAAAGCGGCCATCTTGGATTTTGTTACATTTTCTGGTGGAGCTTGACCCAAGGGTGTAGTGTGGTAAGTTTCAGGCCGCTTGCTCAAGGGGTAAGAAAAATAATTAGGGACGGCCATTTTGGCCTCGCCCTCCCCCCCGCCAGGCCACAACAGGTCCCAAATAGCCCAGGCCAGATAGGGTTAAAACGTATACGACTCTATTTTACTTTTAAATTCTCTCACATTGGCAGCGTGTTTGATACTATCAGGTAACAGAGTTCACATTTTACACCACTGATAACTAAGTGAATTTATTCCATACGTGGTAGTGTTACACCCAGGTCGTTCTAAATTACTACATTTACGGAAACCATAAGTTACAGTTTTCTCCTTGAATAGAAACCGAATATACGACGGCGCCATGAAGTGACTTAAATATTTTCATCATTGTGAGTTTTTTCCATCGCTCAAGTACCAATGG
Source organism: Hanleya hanleyi (assembly GCA_036873755.1). Taxonomy (NCBI): domain Eukaryota; kingdom Metazoa; phylum Mollusca; class Polyplacophora; order Lepidopleurida; family Hanleyidae; genus Hanleya; species Hanleya hanleyi. The sequence goes on along the minus strand of JAVTVY010048338.1, from coordinate 111,355 downwards.
AACGCCAGCGCGACTGATAAGATCTTCGTAAGACGCGGAATTGTCAATAAACACCATGAGTAGCGCCCTCTCTTGTATTTTTTCTACCCTGGCCATATCAGTTTTGTGCCGTTTCAACCAAATTAAGGGACAAACATTAATATTTATAGACATAAATGCTCTGAAAATCAAAAGTTTTGCTTTGATGTTTAAATAGCGCTATGCATTGAGTTACCCGCTAGCCTTTTTACATACCTCGTTCACATGATCTTTAATGCTTAGTTCTTTGTCGAGGTGCACTCCTATCAGTTTGACACAGACTTCGAGGCTGAGTACAACATCACTTATTTCTAGATCTAGACGATCTCTACCAGTTAAAAAAAACTGAAACTGATCTGGATTTGCTTTTAACAAATTACCGTGAAACCATTTAATTGCCGATTCAGAGCCCACTAAGAGTTTACGTCATCCTATTAGGTCAAGCATTATGTGCGATATACATGTATTTTTGCATCAAATACTGGCCCCCAGAGTCAACATGCTCGTTACCACTTCTTTAGAGCGACAGAGTCGCCTGCTATTAGCTGGCAACCTGACAACTAGTAATTGTCGCAATTGTGTCATTAGTAGTTGCTAAGTAGCCCTCTGTTAAAAGAAACAAGACCTAACCATCACTATGGTAATGGTCATAATGGTAAACAGTTATGATTGCTAGCGCGGAAACTCAAAGTAGTTCCATCGTTACAACATAGGTTGGAATGATTGAGGGAAAGATTGCCGATGACACTCAGTTTGGAAGGGTGATCAGAAATACTAATCACGGTTGGATTACGTTTCCATGTTTTCATCAAAACATGCATATGTATAAAAGGTATAACCAATGTTGATTACATGTATAATATAGTACTGGAACTGCATATCTATTTCGCGATTCACACATTTGACACTGCTAACGGGTTCCCATTATATGTAGGAAATGCAGGTTGCCTTCGAAGGTCTCACACAAAACACGTACACGTGATTCGCTGGAACGAAGAAGGTACAGACTTTTCATTTTCGTGGTATAAGGGGCAAGTCGTATGTGAGTCGCCCCGTCGTATAATCAGTAAATGTTCAAAAATCATAATCAGGAGGAATCTGTTTCTTGCGAACTTCATGTCGTCGTTTGGAAAGCAAAGTGGGGATTGGAGCGATATCCAAGAGGTCGGAAAAATTGACGACGCCTGGCGGCTAAAATGTCACCATATGACTACAGGAAAGCATCCCTCGGCACCTATCATTCAGACCTGAGAATACGTTGGATTCTCGGACGTAGCCAAAGTATCTCAGCTGCGCCTTTATTGCTGGTGTTCATGTGGAGACTATGAAGCATCCACACGGCCCCTAGCATCGGCTTAAGCGGAATTAGGTACGCTAGCTCGGGAGCTGTGATGAAAGATCAGCTAAAAAATCTCATCTGATGTTAGTGGATGAGCATTGTGAACGTCTTTGGAGTAAACGCCTCAACCTGGTAAATGCAAGAATATCCAAAGAAACTAACCGGTAATTCCCGACGTCGTACGGCTTAAATTTCTCACCAAAACAATAAACAATATTTGTCGAGTGACATGTAAAACCGGCGGACTGTACCCGAGAATAAAGGTAATCCGAGAATGAAGGTAAATCCTTCTTTTTCGAAATCATCCGCAATATCTGGCAGGAATCTCGCTTTCTTTCAACTCATATGTCCCAACTTTCCAAGATATTGTGTATCTGAAAGTCCGTGTTGTGTGGACTGAAGGAGGTTTGGGATTGAACATGATCAGAGACCATACTACCTTCTACGATGGAGTGCCCAACCAGATGTACAAACATGTTTAGCTTATGAATATTTTTGTTGTAATATGCCCTGTAAAAAATATATGTTGTAATTGTACCTATATCAGTATAATGCTATCTCCCGATCTTAGCTGTTTTAAATAAGGCTTATATAATCAAAAACGTCCGGAAATTATATTTGTAGAGCAGATGCCATCAACACTACAGTATATCAACCGAGTACATATAATTATAAATAATGACAATGTTAATTAAACTTAAAATTAAAATGAGTACAATTGTAACACGATTCCTGCTAGTACAGTCGTTATCATTTGAATACTTGTGGCATGAAGCATTAAGTGTATCAGAAGAATACTCTCGTAAAAGAGTTTTCGCAATTCCTGGTAAATGTTAGAGAAAGATTAAGGGAAGGGAAGTTTGTACGCCATCATCGTTGTGTTGAAGGAATGATTCCGAGACGAATCAAGCAACGTAAAATTGTGTATGTATCGTTCAAAAGTCAAACCGAATAGCTTACGTTCGGCTTGTAAAGGCCCAGATAAATCTATTTCCCGAACCACAGAAACAATACCGGACCAAAAGACGAGGTTATTTTCCGTAGAAGGGGTATGAGTTATTCTCGCAAGATACGAGCAATTACATTTCTATAAGCTGAACAATGTTGAAGAAGAATTATCCAGGATTAGCTTTTGGGGGGTTTTGTTTTTATTTCATGTTGGGGTCATTTTTAGTCTATTTACATGACCCCCCGAGCAGAGGATCATGAGTAAATTCAAGATGGCGTCCATGTGGGGTAAAAGAAAAGTGATGTTTTCGTCATATTTCCTCAACATTTTTGCTTTTCTGTATGGAAAAGTGGGTAAAAACTAATTTATTTCATATCAGATTATTATTTACTAATTATTCATGCGGTTTTTACGAAGGAAAAACAGAAATAGAAAATTCTGATCGAAAAATCGTCCAAAAATGTTCTTTTTGAAAATGACGTCACAGTGACTTCATCAAGGCGACCAGCTTTGATTTTTTTTACATTTTCTTGTAGAGATTGAACCAAATATTTAGTGTGGTAAGTTTCAGCTCGCTAGCCTTAGTGATAGCGAAAATATATAGGGGACATTTTCCGCTCCTCCCCCTCCCTTCCAGGCTGCGGTACACCCCAAATCGTCAGATAGAGTTAATGCCAACGCAAATTTGAGGATGGCATGTATTGGATTTACAAACCCACCAGACCTGGTTTAGTGGAGGTCTTAATTTCTAACATATCATATATATTGATATCTGTATCATGTTTTTGGCAACAGCTGTGACAATGACTGAGTGCTGCCAACCATACATGCCTATACACCAGGGAGACGTACACTGTGTAGGATAGAAAAATTGCGACTGGAGCATGTAGTATATGTATCAGCAATTAATATTTTTCGCATGATTAAATATGTAAGCCCCCTAAAACTCTGAAATGTTCGACGTGGAGATTGATTGTCAACAGTATGTCTGATCCCTCCCGTGATTAGTGTTGATAGATGAAATTGATCAAACTTGTAAGTGTACCTAACATTTAACAGTGAAGAGATCAAATGCTCCAAGGACATGGTATGCCGTTTATTTTAAATCATACTGGGTCCAGTCTCCGTCATTTTAAATTAATAAAAAGTTTGCCGATTAATAATTCGCAAAGCAGGCTTGACCGTTTTTAACCATCAAATATTTCCACACTTGGGACCAGACATAATATGGACAAATAATCTCCTCTTTGGAAAAATACGACTTTTTTTTGGCTGACTACATATACGTCATTAACGTGCCAAAATTTGAAACAAAATGTTAAACTTTAAGACGGGGGCATTCTTGTAGATCAATGGAGGCTAGTGGAAGGAAGGATGGTGGTTTGTCGATAATGTCACTTCCGACAAAGGTCAGATGTCTCTGGTCAAAGTCACAGATCAAGGAGTACCCATTCCATTCGGGGAAAATTTCTCGGGTGATGAAACTCGCCTGCCCTATGTCGTGTTAGTGAACGTCATTTCTCCTCGCTTCTACCGGTCCGTCTCCTCATTCCCTGTTGCGTCACGGCCTTCCTCTGATGATTAAACGCAGGTTAGGTATAAGACAGAGGTGGCCAAGAGGAATGATGGTGGATGAATGTGCACATTTCTCTTCTCCGCTTGAGTATGTGATGGAGATTGTGAATACAGATGCCCACAGTTAACGGGAGATCGAGTAAGCATTGAAACCCGACAAATCGCATGATGTTATTTGGCTCGGTTAAGAATTGTCATGTCGATCCAAAGATGGTATTCCCAGATACATACCGCATATCGATTATTCATAGAAAGATGGTTTTTTGCTGACGGAAACAGGCGTTAACATCAATTGTGGAAATGGTACATTGAATGATGTACGGTTAAGTTTGATGTGGCGGAAGTTCGATGCTATTCCGTTAAAAGATCAGAATGAATGGTTGCGAGGAAAAACGGACTTGACAAGCTTCATGGCCTTGAAATTTGTTCAGCAAATCGCCTAATCGAACTGCAGACGACAATCGTTTCCAGGCATTTCCTGAACGTCTGGCTGCAGACCATCGAATGCAATTTCACCACAAACTCAAACGTAAGAAATGATACATTCAAGATGACGCATGATATATCTGATGGATATGAAGCATGGCACTTATTATAAAACTGTAACTGTTATCTCTTTTGTGATTAATCCTACGAGGCTGGTCGGTGAGTTGGGGAGGGGGTTATGCAAAATGACCCCTACAAAACTTACTGCGCTATCTCCGGAACGACAAAAAATGAGAGCTTACACTCCGTGACTTCACAGTTTATCATGTTGGGGTCATTTTGAGTCTACTTGCATAACCCCCCGAAGAGAGTATCATGGGCGAATTCAAGATGGCGACAAGGTGGGGGTACCAGAAAAATGATGTTTTCGTCATTTTCTTCAGAGTTTCTGCTTTTCCGCGTTGAAAAGTGGGCACAAACTATTTTGTTTCACATCACATTAATATTTACTAATTTATCATGCACGTTTTGCGAAAAAATTGCATAAATAAAATAAAATAAAAAATATCTGACCGTTGTCATCAAAGCGGCCATCTTGTTTTTTTTTTCTTTAAATTTTCTGGTAGAGCTTGACCCAAGTGTATACTTTGATAAGTTCAGCCCCTAGCGGTAGGGGTAAGAAAAATTTTGCCCTCCTCCCCAGACCTGGGCATGTCCCAAAAACTCCAGGACAGATAGGGTTAAATAATTGCATCATTTGTTTTTTATTTTTATATTGACTTTATTTCCACATGTATATAACAAACTCTTACATTAAACAGTGACAGTCCAGACGTACAAATCAAAGAGTAACAGAAACCAGTGAAAGGATACGAATACCAAAAATAAGTGATAAACATATCAGCAATAGGACAAAAAAAGCAAAAGAAAAACAATGATAATAAAAATAGAAACCGATTGAGTTTTTACATACATCCCTTCTCACTTATTCAACACATCTTCAAAAGAATGTCATTTTCCATGAAAGAGGGCTAGTGAGGTTTTACTGATGGATATATGTAGTTCTGATTTAAATATAATTTTGCACGTGTTTATCCATGCAGTCAGGTTTGGGGTCTGGTTTTGTATACTACATTTATATAGATAATATTTTTCCACTAATATTAAGTGGTTTATAACAGAAGGGGCTGCCACGATCCCAAATATAATATTGTGGGGAGAGAAATGATATTCATAACCAAACGTCATCAACCACTGCTCCACTTCGTGCCAAAAGCGTTCAACTAGAGTACATTCAATAAAGAGGTGAAATATTGTTTCACTCTTATTTTTACAAAAGTTACAATTTTCATTATCTGTCAGATTTATTTTAAAAAGGAATTGTTTTGTTCGTATAATTCTGTGCAAAGGTTTAAACTGAAAATTTCGGAGTTTTGTTTCAATTGTGGTCTTAAACGGCATAAGGTATATCCATTTCCACTGGTCTGGATCGATGGTTTCATCAAAATGGTGGTTCCATTTCTCCTCCCATATATTAATTATGTTCTTTGTTTTCGAGTTCAAAAGAAACTGGTATATATGTTTACTTCCTTTCCTACAGGGTGCAAGGATGGAAAGAGGTTTAGGTAAGACTGGTCCGACATATACACTTTGAGTGTTATTATAGATACTGATTTTCCATATTTTTGGGATTGCCGAGATCAAACCGTTCAAATTCAAATAAGTTCCTTTTATTTTATACAAAGTTCTCAGCTCTTCGATAGAATATATAGTGCCATCTGTTTTGACTATGTCCTGAATACGACGTATTCCTTTCATATACCAATCTTTTATAAATGGGATTTTTATTTCTTCATTGTACCATAGAGGTTGCGCCAAAATTCCTGCAATTAAGGTCTCTCCAGTATAAGAAATTTCCAAAACGGATTTTTTGTATTTTTCATGATAATTTTTATTTTTTGGGGACCTTTATCCATAGTCTGTTTCAAATTGTAGTATTGGTCAGGAAAAATTTGCCAGCTAGAACTTTGCGTTAGTAAGCGTTTAATCCAACTTAATTTAAGTGACTCTGCGAAGCTAAATATGTCAATCATTTGTAGGCCACCGTTTTCGTAACTTTTATACAATGTTGCCCTCTTCACGCTATCGTTTTTCTTCCTCCAAATGAAGTTAAAAAATAAACTTTCTAACTGTTTCATGTAGTTTTGGTCTGGAGAGGGCAACGATGTTAGTAAATGTACAATTTTCGGTAAAATTAGTGCCTTAATAATATGTATTTTACCTATATGAGTAAGATATCTCATGTTCCACAAATGTAAAAGTTTTTTCATTTCCAGTAATTTTGATCGATAATTCAGTTCTATAATATCATCCACCTTTTTACTAAAGCGGATTCCAAGGGCCGTGGACTCTTCCACCCAGTTCACCTCCTTAATCGATTTGATACATTCAGGAGCACCCGACTGACCAGCCAAACTGCTGGGGTTTTATCATAATTTATTCTAAGACCTGATATCAAGTGGAAGGCAGAAAGTACACGCAAAGTCTCTCGCAGGGACTACTCTGAGCCGTCTAGGAAAAGTGAGGTATCGTCTGCATACTGGGATATTTTGAACTCTTTTCCGAATATTTTAACACCTTTGATTTTGCCATTACTCCTAATTAGAATTCCTAGAATTTCCGCACAAAGAATAAATATATAAGGGGAAAGTGGGTCTCCTTGTCTACAGCCCCCACCGAGATTGAAGAAAGGAGACATATATCCATTTTGGATTATACAAGATTTAGAGTCGTTATAAAATGTTGCTATCCAATGTCTTATAGATATACCAAAATTGAAATATTCCAAGGTTTTGTCTATAAATTCCCATGAAACTGTATCGAAGGCTTTTTCAAAATCTATGGTTAAGATCATCCCCGAGATATTCTGAGTCGCTGTTTCAAATAATACATCATACACAAGCCTCGTATTTTCTCCGATGAATCGACCCGCTATGAAACCCGTTTGATCTTGTGATACAATAGAGTTAAGTGTCGTTTTAATCCTTTCGGCAATGCAAGATGCTGCCATTTTGTATATAACATTTAATAAAGAGATTGGGCGCCAGTTTTTCATAAAAAATCTTGGTTTACCCAATTTCAGGATACATGTAATAATACCCTGTCTTTGTGTTGTAGACATTTTACCAGAATCATAAGCACTGTTTATTGATCTAAGGAGAAGATATCCTATATCCTTCCAAAAAAACTTGAAAAATTCCACTGTAAATCCATATGACCCAGGGCTTTTATTTTGCTTCATTTTTCTAAGTGCATTTGCAAGTTCTTGATATCTTATTGGACTTCTAGTACATTTTTTACTTCATCTGTTAACTTTTTGTTTACCTCGCAATCGTTTAGAACATCACTCAAGTTAATCTCATACCTCTCTGTGTTTTTCTGCTCTGTATATAAATTTACATAGAATGATTTCTGTTCGTTTAATATCTCATGTATATCTGTTATCTTCCTACCGTCGTCTGTATGTAGTTCTTGTATAGATTTACTAACAAAATTTAGATTTTCTAGTTTCAAAAAGTATGATGTTGATTTTTCACCCAGCTCGTACCATCTCGCCCTTGATCTAATTTTGATTCCCTCCACTCTAGATTTCCTCAATTCCTCTAATTCTGATTTGGCTTGAATGACTTCTTCTACCAATTTTTTTATCCGGTCTAGTTTCGGCCAATCTACTCTCTAGGTTTTCGATTTTCTTCTCACAGTCATTTTCAGTCTCGCTAGCCTTTCTCTTTATGGAAATGGAATAGGATATTATTTTACCCCTGAGGTTCACCAAACCAGTCTCTACAAGAAGTTGATCATCTATACAGTAAGTTAATTGTTCCAAAGGTGAATTTACAACAAAATCTGGGTTATATGGCGTGGCACAGTATGTAGTTTTAAGATGATTTATATTTTCCTTCACTATCTGTATAAATGTTTTGTCCCCTAAAAGTGAATTATTAAATTTCCAATATCCCCGTCCCCTATATTGGTCCGAAAATTGTAAAGTCAACGTTGTTAATGAATGGTCTGTTCTATAACCTGGTAAAATATCAGAGTTTGTAACAAATGTCATGAGGTTTTCTGAAGTAAGGAAATTGTTAATGCGTCTACTGCATGTGAGGAAAACAGTGACCTCCTAGAACACAGATATCTGTTGCAGAATGACGATTCCGTTACGTAGAATATTATATTTGCATTTCCGGGTTCATAGTACAATTACAACGCATATAAGGGAAGTGGGAAGAGGTGCCGACATACTGACAGAGTCACATGACTTCACAGTATAGTCTTCTGGTTAACCTAGTCTAAAGCACATACCAAAAATCTAACGATTCGTGATATGTGTTGTATCTCAGGTACGCTTTTATTGTACCTGTTCATGCGGCAACTTGGATGACATGACCACACGGCCCCTAGCACCGGCATAAGCGGTATTAGATACAAATCTAGAGAGCTATGATGGAAATGCTCTGACAACTCCTATATTGGTAATTGGTGAGCTGTGTCGCTATGACAAGTCGTACACTGGGGATTGGTGAGCGGTATCGTCGTCAGATTAAAATGACGTCATTTAACACAATAGACTAGGCTGTAAGGCCCGATGTCGACCCAGCATCATAGTCCCACAATGCCAACATATATCAAAGACCAGGTAACTCATCCCATCTCACAACCACTGCAACTGCAACTGCACAAGTGTGCTGCCTTCACATAAACATGAACGATCATAGTCTGAACCCCCAACAAAAATATCATTCTGAAATCAAGAAAAATCAAATGTATAAACCAGAATAATATGCTGCAAGTTTTCGAAATTTCTTCTAATATTTTCGCGTTCCTGAAAAGCTTATCTCGTGATTTCAGAAGACATTGGTAAGATTTTCAATTATCTAAAATAATCACCCTAAAGTTGCTCGCGGTGATATTTACCATCTTCATCTTCCAGATGAAATGTAGAACCACTTGTTCTGAAATCCTCGGAATACATTCTGATAGAAAATGTCCAGTCCTGAATATGTTTAAGAATTCAGAGTTTGGGCCTCAGATCCTGTAAATCTGCCTACTCACAATAGCGTGACTCTTATTCAAGTCAAATTATGACCACAACGCGATATGACTGAATGTCAAACTACGATGAACAACATGAACTGACTTGTTGTAGTATCAAACAGTCAGAAACTTGTAAACGTTGAAGATGAGAAGGAACGAAGTATTTGAGTCAGTCCTGTGCCTTTCTCAGATCCCTCCCCCCACCTCACCGCAATTACAGAGCACCATTTGGAAGATCATATCACTACCCAGAGATACGGTTGCACGCACCCACGCAACGCTCCTTTCATAATACTACCTAGAAGCATGGACACACACACGGTCCCTATGGCTCCTTCCATACTACTACTCAGTGGCGAGGACAGACGGTCGCACGGTTTCTTTTATTGTTTGGGCGATTGTTAGAGAGCAAATAATCCGTCGACGGGATTCGAACTTGCGTACCTCCATTCATGCAGATACAGGTGCATTAGGCCTTTTCATTTGCTTCGACATCCAATTGAGCGACAATTGGGGCGACATGACCCTTCCTTATACGTTACGGCACACTGCAAATCGTCCAGGCCAATTAGGGTTGAGGTGGCTCGAGATTATCCAAAATGGCAATTTTCGCAAGTTGACATCATCCGAAAGACGGCACTGAATAAACTTTTTTCAGATGAACGTTCCAACAATAGAAGAAACAGCATTTTATAGCAATCAACACTTCTGTTTGTGAACGCTTGGTCCATGAGCAGATGGAAGATCACTACGCCAGCGCGCTTCAGCTCGTATCCGCCAATTAAGTGCGCATGTCTCACACAGTCAGATGTACGTAGAAAAACGTGATTATTAAATATACTGCACAGTATTTACTGTGAATGTTTAGGCAACGAAAATATACGAAATGTATTGGAATAGTACATTCCCAACACCGATCGCTTGAAAGTGTAATCTGCGATGATGTCAGCTCTTTTCTGTCCTTCTTTGACCGTGATTCCAAGAGTGAGACACTAACGATCGGTACCCCAGGTGCCGATTGTTTGAATTAACGTGGCGTACCAATCAGAGTCAAGAACGTTCTGAAATTCAAGGTGTCCAAATGCGACATCACAATCACACTGGACACAATATGTGACGTCGTCCTAGCTTTGTTTGAAAACAACAGGACTGATGTAATTCATGACTTCAATGTCTTCCAGTGCCATTACATGAAAAATAGTGCTGGACCCTATATGTTTGTACGAAATTCTAAAACAAAACTGACCTTGGAACATTAATAGCAATTATGGACAAAATGATATCAACTTTACTTGAAATAGCCATGCATGTAAACATTCATGGTTATAATGGAACAGTAATGAAAATTATCGAAACGGCCTGATCACTGATGGTCACAAGTATTCAAAATCGTGTGGGACCTTTAAAATTGTATTCTATATTTGGAACCTATTTAACCGAAGAAGTTTAACGGAATATGAGCAAATGACATGGATTTCAAAGTGGGGAACCATCTGAAATAGGATACACCAGGTGATTTTTTTCCGATTTGATAAATGTGAGTATATCTTGTTCATGGCATCGCTGTCGCACATTGAAGAGTCGAGGTAGCAGCCCAAGCATAATTCTTTCATAATGAAGGAAGAGATTACAAACCCTTGGCGTGCAATTATTTATGCATGTAAAAATAACATAGACGCGTTCAAATTCAGACTAGTACAGCCTTCGGCTATGTGACTTCCTGTATGCATTTGTTTCTTGTTATCGACTTTTTTATTTAAATCTCGACATCTCCATAGTTAAAAGCCTTTTGTCAAGAGGTAGTTTATCATTCCGGCCTTAATCTTTTTTAACAGCTCAATATTCAATATTCGAACACAAAGGGCGTAGATTGAATCCATTGAAATTGTAGCAGGGTAATTATCACACTGCTTGTTATGATCATAGATACGGCCAAGTCACCGAGAGCTGTTCACTGCTTCTATCCTTCCACTATCTAGGTATGGTTTACATCATTTGTTACTTATTTGTGAAGACAAGTTTGGAATAACTACAGGATGTCCAATGGTCACGGCCAATCAATAGATACGATGCTACCAACCTGGGTCAATGTATAAGGTACATGTACATTGTGTTTTCTGTATAATAATCTTAAACAATCAGAGTAAATGTTTCATGTGACAGAAAATGACACACAACCTTGCGATATGAGAATATGAGAAAATATGAACATGGAACACGAAATAATATAGTTTCAATCGACAATAATGAGGGGTAATAATGGGGGAAAAAGTTATAATTGCAATTAAACTGACATGCTAGTACACATTAAAATTATAGCTGCCGAAGATGCTCACACGGAAGGCTAGAAGGAGATATATAAAAACTATATATTCACTGCTGAAGTCTCAGTTGTGGGGATTGGATCGTGACGAAGCTTGCGTGTCAGAACATTATGCAATGTTATCAACAGTACTGAAAACAGATGGTTGCTAAATTCCATAACGGTATTCTTTGTCTACCTAGGACATGACAGCACTGGAGATTTGAATGTCGGCACTTACGAATGTTGACTAAATTCTGACGTCCATAATTGGACCATATCATATACTAGCATTAACGTATGCATGTATCTGTAAATGGTAATCGTGCGGGACCTTTCAAATTGAATTTCATATTTGGAACCCGTATTAAATCGTTTTAACTGAGTATGAGCAAATGACATGGATGTCATTCTGGGGAACCATCTGGAATGTGGAAGTGTCTTGTTCATGGCATCGTTATCGAGCATTGAAGGGTCGAGGTAGCAGCCCAAGCATGATTCTCTACATAACGTATAGTGAATGTACAGAATATGACCCCTATTGGCTTGCACCGATTCCTTCATGTAAAAATACCACAGATCCGTTCAAATTCAGACTAGTTCAGTCTCCTGACATATGACTACATGTATACATATTTTTATCGCTTGTTTTATTCAAATCTCGACAGCTCCATATTTAAAAGCCTCTTGTCGAGAATGTAGTTTATCATTCCGGGTTTATCCTTCTTTAGCAGTTCAATGTTATGGTCTCTCTTGCATAGATTGAATCGATTGATGACCTGAAATTGTAGCAGGATAAGTATCATGCTGCGTGTTATGATCATAGAGCTGGCCAAGTCACCGAGAGCTGTTCACTGCTTCCATCCTTCCACTATCTAGGTATGGTTTACATCGTGTGTTACTTATTTGTGGAGACAAGTTTGGAATAATCACAGGATGTTCAATGGTCACGGCCAACCTGTGAACACCATACTACACACCTGGGTCAATTTATATAAAGGTACATGTGTTTTCTCTGCATCTAAAAGTACAGAGTAAATGATTGCGATAACATGATTGTAACCTTGCGATATGAGAATATGTTGAAAATATGATCATGGAAGACGGACGAATATAGTTTCAATCTACAATTACGAGGGTAATAATTAGGGGAGAAGTTATAATTGTTAATGTACTGATATGCTAGTAAACATTACAATTACAGCGAAGGCCAGAAGGAAATATATAATCCAGCTATTTATCCACTGCTGAAGTCTCAGTTTTGGTGAATGGATCGTGACGAAGCTTGCTAGTCAGGACAGTATGCAATCCTATGAGCAGAACTAGAAACAAACGGTGGCTGGACCCCGTAACGGTATTCTTTGTCTACCTAGGACATGACTGTACTGGGAATTGGATGTCGGCACTTACAAATATTGACTAAACTCTAACGTCGATATTTGGACCATATCATATACTGCATGTATCTGTAAATGGTAACCCGTTCATTCGAACATCACAAACAGCCTTCGCCAGACACGATACCAGTATCGTCAATTATAGGGCTACGTCGCCAATTGTACCATTTTAATGATGCGGATAATCATCGATTGGAATCAAACATACAAACTATAAATCAGATCGGAAAACGTGGTAAACAATACCATCCGCAAAACGTTTTTATTTGGCCCGATTATAAATTGCCATGTTCATATGACATTCCCCGATGTTTATATCCTCCGTCGACTACTCGTGAGAACTTACCTGCTGGCAAAAGAAGCAGGACCTAACCATCACTGTGGTAATGATTGTAATGGTGATCGACTTTGTTTGATAGCACGGAACCTCAAAGTAGTTTCCTCGCTACATCATAGGTTGGAATTGAGTTCCAGGTAAGCGGCGACAAGCCACAATTCCAGGGATTTAATTGATCATAAATGATAATCATGCTCGACCGGCATGTGAGAACCATATTCGTGCCTTCTGGTCTTCTATCTGCTGGCAGCCGAATGTGATTAAATTTCAAATTCAAAGGTAAGAAATATTACATTTAAAACCTTGAAATATGATAAATATGACAGGTCTAACCAATGATGATTAAATGCTTAGCTGAACTGTTTCAAGTACGACTTATCTATTTTGAGATTAGAAAATTTGGCATTTCTATTGTGTTTTCATTATATGTAGGAAATGCAGGCTGAATTAGAAGCTCTCACAAGAAACACCTACACTTGCTGCGGTGCAGCGACTACGTTTTTAGTGAATGTAGACTTTCCATCTTCTGGATTAACGGGATCAATCACAGGTGAATGGCTCTGTCGTATAATCTCTGTATATTCCAAAAAATCATAATCAAGGCGAATCGGTTTCTTGCGAAATTTCATGTCGTCATTTCGATGAAAAAGTGGAAATAACTGGGATTAATTTGAGCCATGATATTTTGTACTTAGTATTTCAAGTTCATCCCAAAACGGCCTCAACCACATCGGACTCGATTCCGGTTTCCGGCTAATTGGTAGAGCTTTCCAAGTACGCGTTGTGAAAACTCATGGAGTGTTGGAATCGAAAATTATACACTCAGAATCGGACTAATTTTGCTGACTCCAATAATCCTCTGAGGTGAAATTGAAGAAGCCGTGTAAACAGGAAGATATATTCCTGGACAACAGCTCCGTTTCTAAGACTACCCGCTTGATCAAGTTTGAATGTAATATTGTCTCATACTTTCGACTCGAATTGGGATCGATGGCCTTCTGGTGGTTTCGTTCGAAAACACTTGTGTCAAACATGAGCATGAGTTCATAAAAAGGAGTTTCATTCCTACTTGTACAATTTATTTGGTTCTGGCAGTGGTACATGATCGAGAACGGTCTCTATATTATGAACTGCCTAATCGTCGGGGCAGAAATAACCTAACCTTGAACTCGATTGGAGAGAAACGGAAACACGATGGAAAACTTGTTGTTACAAAGGTTTGCGCGTTGAGATCGGGACTGAAGACAAATATTCTTTTGACTACCGAAAGTATAGGCACATGCTGCCATGTTGTAACAAACGCACGAGAGTGGGCTATTTTATCTCTTGGTTCCACGCCGTTAATCTCCTGAAACGCAACATGGTGGAGAAGCCCTTATAAGAAACTTCACAATAAACTGATGTCAGATCAAGTAATTCTATAATTAAAGCTACATTACTCGCTGATTATACAAACGATCATTGCGGATATACGGATGCCTACCTTGATAAGTTGCTGCGCACAGATTTTACGTTTCACATGTCATGATGTCGTCTGTCCGGAGAAGATTTTCAACGCTAAACTTTCGTTTGAATTCGATTTTTGGGGGAAGAAGCGCGATTGTGTTTCTATCTCGGCGACGCAATGGAAAAAACTTTGGACATATTTCCTCAAAGCGACTATCGACGCAATCGAGTAGCAGGTGCGTATAGGTCATCCGCATCTTTTTCGCTCGGCGCGTTAACTCTGCAGTTTCGGGACGAAGAGAACAAGCCAGCTGAAACTTTCTGACTTTTTCCCGAATCTTATTAATGCCATTTTGAGACTATTTGCATAAGAGTAGGTGAAAAGGATTATGCATGGTTAAATACAAAATTGTTGCCACGACGTGTCTCCAGACAGTCGTGCTTTGGGGCGTTTCTGTCCTTTTTCGCATTTGTCTTGCCTAAAATGATTGTAAAGTAATTTATTTTGCCAAAAATAATTATTCTCTATAATATTAGCTGTTAGAGAAAATATTTTTTAAAACTCAAGGAAAAAAAATCGGAAAATCGATTGAAAAAAAAACGTTAAAAAAGATTTTCGACAAGATGACGTGATCATGCCTGGCATCGTGGATTGCTTTGGACATTTGTTCTGTGCTTGTCCCCAATATATAGTTGGAAAGTTTAGCTCTTTATCCCGTGGGGTAACGAAACACATTGACCCACCGCTCCCCAAGCTGCGAAAGGCGCCATATTGTTCAGAAATGGTAGGTTTAACTTTAGCGCAGCAATATTTCAATCGCAATTTTTACGCCAAGGAAAGGCTTTCAAGTTTAGGTTATTCTGTCCTGTATATCATCTAAGGCCCTGCGTATTATAACTAACCTAGTGGTCAGAGCTTGTAAATGCGACTTGTTCCCTAAGGCCATATTTGGAAATAAATAAATAAGTAAATAGTACGTTAATCTGAGACATATGTATGCACCGATATCGAATTTTGCAGTCTGTCTGCAAAAAGGAGGTCATCTTCGTTTCTATGTGCGCTGTAGATACTGTTTATCATCTTTGTGAACAATATTGCCGGTCCAGATAACACGTGAAAAGATATACTTACTAGGGATCTGAAAGCTGCGATAGATTGTACAACTTCTCCGCCTTTAGACACAATTTTTCTCAAAGGCGTACAATTTAATCAGCATGGATCGCTCGATTGTCTATCATTTGTCCCCAGAGATACATTAATCAATCTGCAGTGTCGATAATGGACTACCTGACCAAGGATTCCCTAATTATTTTGTTATCCCTTGAGCTAGGTGGCTGAAACTTATTACATTATACCCTTCGTCAAGCTCTCCGACTAGATGACGTCACAGTGGCGTCATTTTTAGTTTTTCAGTTTTTACCCCTCGGCCATTTTGGACTCGGGGTATTGTCGGTGCCATGTACGTCCGTCCGTCCGTACGTCCGTCCGCCCGTTACCGCATTTTAGGCGAAACCGCTTGAAACACAAATTGTATACACTTATTTATCTAGTGGTAAGTCATGCGCCTATCGAAATTGGCTCCTCTCGGCCAATATTTTACAGAGTTATGCTCCTTTACAGATATAGTAATTTCTATTTCTGTCCTATATGCTTGAATGTAACCAACTTTATCTACAGAACTGTGTTCGATATAGCTACTATATTTTGAAACCTTATTTATATTGTTGTATTCTAGAAGCCAACAAAAAATTGCTCGCCTCGGCCATTATTTTACGGAGTTATGCCCCTTTTCGGGTGCAGTTATCTTTGATTTTGTAATAAATGCTTAAGTGTAACCAGTTATATATAATTAACTGTGTTTGGTACAGCTACCAAATTATGAGGAAACTTTTTTATCCAGTTTTATTCTAGATACCTACAAAGAAAATAGTTGTCTCGTCCCGTATTTTATGGAGTTACGGTAATTCCCCTAATAATTCAATCACAGGAAGTTCACTTTTCAACTTTGTTATTCAAACACAGAATAAAAGTAACATTTCCATCCTTCATTCAAATTGAAGAAAAGTCATATAATGACAAAATATGATACTTTGTAGCTGGTGCCATGAAGAATGTTGCCTTTTTAAAGCCATTTTGCTGCACTTCCGGTGATCGAATTATTAGGGGAATTACCGTATGCCCCTCTCGGATGTAATAATCTCCGATTTGGTGATCTGTAGTTAAACGTACAAGCTATATCTGAAGATCCGTGTTCAGTACAGGTGCTAAATTTTGGAAACTTATTTATCTACTTGTATTCTCGGGGTATTGTCGTCCCCATGTACGCCCAACCGTTACCGTACCAAATTTTAGGCAAAACCGCTGGAGACGCAACCACCAAATTTTTAACACTTATTTATCTATTGGTAAGTCAGATGCCTATCGAAATTGGCTCCCCTCGGTCCATATTTTACAGAGTTATGCATCTTTACAGGTATATTAATTTCCGTTTCTGTCCTATATGCTTGAATTTAACTAACTGTATCTGCAGAACTGTAATACTTAGCATGCTTAATTCTATACTACATACACTGCTGATCTGTTGATACATTCATACACTGCAAATTGTAAGTTACCTTTAGCCTGATCATCCCACATGGTTCTATTTCTTCCCCAATTCACACTACACATGTGTCTAAATCACTTGGGGAAAGCCGTGGGGTTTTGATTAGATCAATCTCATGTTATTTATGTGATTCTTCGCAAAAGCTGCATGACTAATAGTCCAGTCAAATTGAGGTTTGACCCAGCACAACTTGCAACAGAATTGTTTTTGCTGCAGTGCATTTCCGAAGGTCTCTAGAATAACATACTAAAAGTCTACACACAGATATGCATGGGAATTATCTTAAATTTCAAGTTGAAATTTGAGACATTTTTCGCGAAATTTCAGTATTTACCTGTCTCTTGCAACTATAAGAAAACCTTGTACTTGGCACTAATGGGTCATTACTTACACTCATTCCATTCGTTATCATATCAAGGTTATACTCAGCCTAAAATAATACCCTTGCACGAAAATATTTATGGAGAAATTCAAAATGGCGGATGTATGGGGTCATTCTAAATCTGAACTTTTTTCCTTTTTTCGTGACAGTCCAGGCAATCTATCTGGGTTTTTTTTAGCTGGACCCAAAACAAATTGCAACAGGATTTTTTTCACTGGTATGCATTTCTTATAGGTCCCCAGAACAACATACTAAAAGTCTACCAAGAGATACGACTTTTTTTGAAAACAAAGATACGCCCTTTTATAATACATAATAGGCCATTATGCCTCATATAAGCAAGGTAGAATATTGTTTTTTCCGTGAATAAGGACAGTTTATCATCTAGAAATCCAATTAATACATGACCCAGGGTACAATATGCCATGGTGGTGAAAACATGTGTCTTCCCGGTGGATTTGTTCATAAGCGTAGATAGCAGACTGATAGATCAGCATCAGGCTATATGAATTATACATGGTAATATTCAGTCATTTAACATTTTTGCCATTAGCATAATCATCTGAAAGAGGAATTCCCTCCCAAAATAAATGAAATGACAAGCTCTGATATATTTTCCTTCACCCGATAACCGTCACAGACAATATTTCCACAAACCCACTCATGGATATATCTCTATATTATCACAACATGTGCCTTGTTGAAAAATACAGCTCTGCAAACCATTAATGATCTATCGCAATTATGTGTCAGATATGTTTTGACGAAAGAAGAATAATTATGCAGATCCTATCATCTAATTATCAAACAAATAATAATCTAGATTATAGGCAAACTTGATGTTCTACCATGACGTTTACCATGTTTCATTTTACATTTTCAACAATATAGGCCATGCTCCTTCAGATGCATCTTCTTCAGCTACAATCTTTCTTACAGTTGTACCTGATAACCTCAAAGAGTGCCAGTGGAACTGGTCGCAGTTCAATTTTCATAGAGAGAAGCCGTCCACCCTCATTCTTGTGGCTGCAATTGATGGTCTTCCCCTTTTCACTCTAAACACGCGAACCTTGCTAATTGACTTGAGGGGAAGACCATTCATTGCAGCCACAACAACGGGAGTGGACAATTCAATTGGCTTCTTCCTGCGAAAACTGATCTGTCACCAGCTTCATTGCGCTACTTGAGGTTATCAGGTGGAACTGCAAGAAGGATTTCAGCTGAAGCAGATGCGCCTGTAAGGATCATGGCCTGGAGTGTTCAAGTGTGTGTGTGGAGAATGCAAAGGACTGAGCTGTGCAAACTTATCAAACCCAGACCTTTGAAAATGACATTGGTGAAGACTGGTATTGGGATTGATAGTGCTGTGAAATATTATGGCCGTGTTCATGAGGAATAACAATAAATGACATCAACTATATGTATGAGAAGTCACTTTCCCTAATAATATGTTACCATGAATCAGAATGTAAAATGAAACATGATAAGTTATGCCGTCAAGTTTGCCTATAATTCAAAGTATTATTTGTTTGATAATTAAATGATATATTAGGATCTGCATAATTATTCTTCTTTCATCAACAACATTTGTCTTTCAAACAATTGTGATGGATCATAAATGTTTGGCAGATTGTCGTTATATATCTGAACTATTGCTAAACGCGACGTTGAATCTAATTTCTCTCTCTCTCCTGATTGGCAAGGCTGAATTTTTTTCAACAAGGTACAAACACTATTGAATGTCGGACCTGACACTTGCTACGTGCTTGTGATAATATAGTTATATCTTTATAAGTTGATGGAACTATTGTCTGTGATTGTCATAGGTTGAACAAAAATATATCACAGCTTGTCAGTTCCCTTTCCGATAACAATGCTAAGGGAAACTAGAACTGCAAGCAGTTTTGGCGGCTTCCGATCTAGTGTGTGAATGAGCAAGTACGGTTTAAACTAGTTCTCAACCCAGCGCCAAAAGGTCAGTAGAACACGAAATGCGCTTTTATACTACTAAATGTGAGTCAATATGCTGTTACTATACCATCCTTTGCGCATTGTGCCGCAAGATCAATAGGGTTTGAAATACGCTTTTATATTACTAAATGTGAGTCAATATACTATTACTATACTATCCTCTGCCCATTGCGCCGCAAGGTCAATAGGGTTCGAAATGCGCTTTTATACTACTAAATGTGAGTCAATATACTATTTCTATACTATCTTCTGCGCATTGCGTCGCAAGGTCAATAGAGCTCGAAATGCGCTTTCATACTACTAAATGTGAGTCAATATACTGTTTCTATACTACCCTCTGTGCATTGCGCCGCAGGGTCAATAGGGCTCGAAATGCGCTTTCATACTACTAAATGTGAGTCAATATACTGTTTCTATACTATCCACTGGGCATTGCGCCGTAAGGTCAATAGGGCTCGAAATGCGCTTTTATACTACTAAATGTGAGTCAATATACTGTTACTATACGATCGTCTGCGCATTGCGCCACAAGGTCAATAGGGTCTATCGCAGTATCATAGAAATCTGTATCTATCAGGGTTTAAGTGAGTAGGCTCTTGCAAAATTGGTAAACCTTTTCACAAAGTTCAAGACGGCGGCCAAACCACGTGAAATAGGAGCAGAATTTTTGCATATTCGTGATTGTCATATCAGATAACATATATTTCCACACTTTTCCCGTCCAAATCCGTTACTTGAAAATCCGACGATTTTGATTGGCCGATGGCGGCCATTTTGCTTTACGGAAACAACTTTTTAAATAGAATTTTGTGAGGCCTTGATCCATTAATTACGTTTACCAAGTTCGTGTCGATTGCCTCGTTGGTTTCGGAGAAGTAGAGTTTACAAGATTTTTCTAAAATTTGGAGAGGTAACATTTGAGAATTGCTGGAGCTGCTCTTGTACAATATAACTGCAATACTGTACCTCCTGTAGTTTCAGAGTTATAGCCTGTGAAAGATGTTTTCCTTTTCTGACAAAATTCAAGATGGCGGTCAAACCACTTGACCTAGCAGCAGTGATCGTCATATCTGATAACATATATTTAGACACTTTCCCGTCCAAATCCGTTACTTAAATAGCATTGAAGTTAAGACAATCTATTTCCAAGTCCAGTCTCCAACAAGTGTCATTTTTGATACTACCGCCGGTATGATGATTTTGAGGAAATAGGTTTTTCCTCTGATTACAAAATTAATTCAGTCTCATTTTATTCATTGGCAGTGAACTGCCTACAGAGAGTAGAAATGATTTTCACTCAAAGATGATTGTTGAAATAAGATAATTGTCACAATTAATTCTTTTGCGTTTTATTGTCTGTCATGTATATTTTATCGTTTCGCGATGTTTGTTCCAATTGCTGTGAGCATGGATA
This sequence comes from Hanleya hanleyi, assembly GCA_036873755.1. Taxonomy (NCBI): domain Eukaryota; kingdom Metazoa; phylum Mollusca; class Polyplacophora; order Lepidopleurida; family Hanleyidae; genus Hanleya; species Hanleya hanleyi. The sequence continues at coordinate 90,099 of JAVTVY010048338.1, read as the reverse complement.
CGAAACGTTGGCTAACACGTATTGGCTAACGGTAACACCGGTTGGTTCACATGCTATGTGTTGAAGTATGGGATGGAGTGTGGAATGCACCATTTACAAAGAATACGGGGAGTCTGGTCGATGTTGTTTCCTCTAGCTGCGCTGGTTTTCCGCTGGCAAACTCGCGCACTGCGTGTTTGTGCCTATCTCATATATATATTATGCGTGATTAATGTTGAATGGATCATGATTTGTGATTTTTAGCGTGTGCACAGATGCACATGGTAATTTCGAAGTGAAAATTTAGTGACAACAGCAATAACAACAACAACAACAACACCACTACGGCTGCACTTCGGTACTTCCACGAGGGAAATAAATATACTAGTTCTAACATGAAATTGAGCATTGTCAAGTTTTGAAACGTGAGAATTATATTCCACCTATTCAGGCGCCAGACAAAAGGCATCAGAACCTAATCAACGCATAAAACGTTTGCATTGAATTGTTCAGTTGATGGACAAAAGCCCCAGTGGACAAAACCACAAGAACAAATTTTGGAGAAAGAATAATTATGGATTAAATTATTTTGTATATTTAATAAGTGACCAACCTCTGGGAGTAAAAGGTTACGCTCAACGTAGGCTACTCGTACACAAGTGCGAACAGGCCCAGGCAAATCTATCGAGATTTGATTTGTCCATGTTAGCACAGATATTTATTATGTGCAAATACACTGAACAATTCGTCGCTTTCCAGAGGCAGAGGCACTGCATTTTGATAGCTTGTGCCAGACAAAGTGCATCACAGTACTCGTACACCAGGCCAAACAGGCCCAGGGAAATCTGTCCAGTTTTGATTTGTCTGTGTTAGCGCACATCTTTATTATATGTGGACACATAAGACAATGGGTCACATACCAAAATGTAAGTCAGGGGTCAAAGGTTTTTGAATTTAAAATCAGGAAATCTAACACTATACTTTGTAAACTTTGACATGCTTATAACCTGGGATATTTCAACATAAAAATATATGCAGATGCTAAGATAAAACCAATCAGTGTTGGTAAATAAACAGTGTCCCAATCTCTTATATTGTTGTTGTTTTCTTATTTTCATAGTCCCTTTCACATATTCTGCATCGAATGTGCCTGTAATTTATGCATTTTTTTTCTAGAATAGTGAAATCAAACATATCAGTGTTATCAACGAATCCGGTTTTTATGAAGTAATTTTAATTTTAACAACTCACAAAATGCTTAGAAACAAATTCAAGGTAGAATCAATCTCTGATTTAAATGTTCACTAGTTAGTTTACTTGCACAGTCATCTTGTTATAAGCATTCACAGACAGTTGTTATGGTCAAAAATAGCCCTTCGCTCACTGTTTGGGCACAATGTTGACCGGGCTATATGGCCTACATGACCTATTAACTATAATGACGTATACATAATTAATCTGGTTATGTAAATGTGGGTAGGTAAATATTTTTAGCCAAAACGAATATCACTATCATAGCCTGAATTATGCCCATCTGCGCAAACCCAGTCAAATCAGCTCTTGACAAGAGATTTGCGTGGGACTGTTTACCGTGGTATATAAATGAATACAGTGTGCAGTCCCTTCAATTTCTGGAGTCATTTTCATCTTAACCCTACCTGGCCTGGGGGGAGGAGGGGGGGGGGGCATTATGGCCCCCCTACAAACTTTCTGCGCTATATCCGGAACGCCAAAAAATGGAGAGCTGAAAGTCCGTGACTTTATAGTTTGTCATATTGGGATCATTTTGAGCCTATTTGCATGACCCCCGAGCAGAGGATCATGAGCAAATTCAAGATGGCAGCCACATGGGGTAGCAGAAAAGTGATATTTTTGTCATATTTCTTCAAAATTTCTGCTTTTCCGCGATGAAAAGTGGGCAAAAACTATTTTATTTCACATCACATTAATTTTTACTAATTTATCATGCAGTTTTTGCGGAGAAATTGCAAAAAATAAAAAATGCAGAAAATCTGAGCGAAAAATCGACCAAAAGATGCCGTTTTTGAAAATGACGTCACTGTGACGTCATCAAAGCGGCCATCTTGGATTTTTTACGTTTTCTGGTAGAGCTTGACCCAAGGGTATAGTGTGATAAGTTTCAGTCCCCTAGCTCAAGGGGTAAGAAAAATAATTAGGGGGGGGCCATTTCGCCCCCCCCCCAAGGCCTGGACGATCCCAAAAAGCCCAGGCTAGATAGGGTTAATGTCTGTAGCCAATCATACCATTCCCACTTGTCTTACAGCAGACTAGATTGACTTGTGCTATGACAACAAAAGACGGATGAAGAGTTTTTCTGTTTTTCTGTTTCGCAAATTGATTTCAAATGTCATTATTGCTTGGTTACGTGATGAGGAATGGAGTGTGTGATTCTGATCAGCTGAGCTCTGTACCAATGAAGGGTGCTAAAATGAGTCTACTGTTGATAGGCCTATATATGTGTACAACAACTGTCATGTCAATATGAACTCCGGGATGAAAATAATTAATATTTTCAGGATTGTTATATTTAGATTAACTTTTCTGTAGGACAAGATATCCAGAGGAAATTGTGACAATAAACATAATAAAGATATTAGTATCAGCATGATTGACTTCCAGACTGTTTTACAAGTGTTTTGGCAGCTTGAGAATTGTCACATGCACTATAATACCTTAACCTGATTGACCTGGGATGTGATCGATTTGGCAGATTTTGTTAATGGTCAGACGATCAATTTGCCCCACCATTCACAGTTTCGCTATATCGTCTAGTGATGCAAGCTGATTGATGGAAAGCACCCTATTATCATAATTAGTGTGCAGTGATTAACCCGGCTTATGACCTCATTGATGCTCTCCGATCGTGAGTCGGCTAGTTGAACTATATAGTTGTATAACGTGTTAAATAATTGCATATTTAGATAATTAAAGCGAAAGGCTACATTTTGACGGTATAATCAGTCGTATCGTTCACTTGTTTTGTGTTCACACAAAATCCAAGGCGGCCACCGGGGCTTTCGAGCAATAGAAATATTCTTGGGATATACATTCGACCTCAATTAGCAATCAGTATGTTGAGTTCTCTCACAGCACAGTTTGACCAACCAGCGTCCGAGTGCGACGATGTTTCACGGTATGACTGAATTGTTGCCTCTCACCATGCGTTTAGATTTCAAGCCTCTAGTCCGTCATTCATAATTCAGGCGTCGTCCATTAAAGAATATCCACATCCATAACCCATGGACAAATTTTGCTGTGGAAATTAAATCCATTTATATGAAAAATAATATTTAGTATGTGTCGCAAAATACAGTTTGCTTACTGTAATTCAAAATTTTATGTCTACATCATAAGATATCAGCAAGTAACCTAATCGGGCCTAAAGTTAACAATCGACAGCAAGTCTTGGTGAGGAATGTCAGCAGTTTGACAGAACTTTACAATGAAGGTCGCGCTTTCATAGACGGGGCTTTCGTCCGCAGGGGGCTTTTGTCCTGGATTCAAAATTATCCCACCCAATTAAGTTCTGAAGCGACACGATTGATCGGTTGGATGACTCGTAAGCGACCTGGCTGTTGCTCCGCATTTTAGAATGTGAATTCAGCCCCGGCTCTGATTCCGGGAATTAGTAACATCCCATTTGGATGTAGGCGCGAGACAGATTGCTGAGGTGCGAGGTAAGAGAGGCATTTTTTCTGGGTCATTCATTTTTAGCTTAAACTTGTATATTACTATGCTGTAATTCACCGAAATGCAAATATATAATGTTGCAAGGAATATCGCTTGCCATTTTGGCCTTGTACGCAAACTAGTTGATGCAAGAAATATTATTTTCAACTACCAGCCGCGTTTACCAGTTGTGCTCTTACAACAACAACAACATCAGTTTTGGATGCTGTTGCCTCGTGACAAGAAGTTCCGCTTCCCGTTTGCTGAATTCAATACTTATGATTCCTAGTACTCGTCTGTTTCAAATAATAAATATTGAATAAAATATTTGGAGGTCCATGAAAGGGGTAAACCAATTGGAAGAATTTGAGGATAGTTGCCCAGCTGAACTATTATAGCTTGACCGATCATAGCCCAAATGGTTTCCAGTACCTGAGCGGATTAGCCTATTTACTCGCGGAAAAGTTGTAACAAATGTTTTGATTAATCTGCCATATCGATTTCATATTCCATGAGTCATTTTATCACACAACGAATGGAATATAATATAATTTAGAGAGCAAAATAAAAGAAAAAATATAAAGCAAAAAAAAAAAGAAAATTTCCTTTTTTTTGGTACCGTACTGAGAATCAGTGTTCAGTCATGCACTTGCAAGATGTTTCAAATAAACTTTGAAATGCAGTTATCAGCTATCATAGAGAATAATCCATTCATATAAGCTAGTATTTCAGGGGAATGTTTTGTTGATATGGGAGAATGGGATGGGGTAATGGCAATTTCGCTCCCAAAATGTTGCATACGATATACAATAAAACATTCAGACACAAGCGCATTCGTAATTGCGTGCGTGGTAGGGTCTAAGGTCGTTTTCAACCTTGTTTCGGTCATATCACGACGGTGCCTACATGTGCCAGAAAACGAGTGCTGAGAGTTCCTATTACCCTGGACACTGATCAGCCCAGGCAGTACAGCACCCGGTCACCCATCCAAGTATTAATCAAGCTTAACATTGTTTAACTGATGTGAACTGACAAGAACCGGTGTGTCCAACGCTATAGGCCGTACCTGTTGAACGCTTAAATGAATAATTGGGTTTGGGTTTTCACATGTGTACTCAGCTGGGACGGCCGTATACAATTCTGTTTATATTGCGATTTTTTTCTCGTGTTAATTCGTTTGTGACAGTTCAGAGCAGCTTTGTTTCTAAAATGTTGTACACATAATTCTCGTATGTCTCGTATGTACAGCTAACTGATCTAGTCGTACATACATGTATAGAGACACCATACATGGAAATGGTTTATTCCCCTCCCCTCTCCCTCCCCCCCCCCTGTCAGTTCTGTCGTTTCAGCTGGTTCTGTCGAGCAAAACCTATACTCACACACAGAGGATTGGAATGGTATCTCCCTATAGTGGAGTGCGTTCAGTTGTACTTGCATATGAAACACTTGAATGGTTTTTTCACAATGTGTGTTGTCATATGTCGTCTTGCATGATCCTGATCATCATATGAAATAGGTCTTTCGATTTTCGAGATTCCTTCATGGACGATGTCGGAATATTGAATGTCAGATTTTGAATCATCAATTGGGCTTGTTTGAACGGTAAATGACAGCTGGCAGCAGCTCGAAAAGTACACCAATAAGAACAACGAAAACAAAAGACCAATGTGATAATTAACGACGAAAAACTGTATCAATGTAGTGTGGTGAAGCATATTGAGGAAATACATAGAGAATATGAAAATAATTGTGAGAATGTAGAAAAGCAATAAAACTCAGCAAAATCAATTACCAATAGGCACACTATATATTATGCAGAACACTACGAGATTGTAGCATTTGTAATGAAGTGAAAAATAAATGAAGTGAAAAATAAGAAAACCTGTTTCTGTTTTGTCTTTTTTATTCCCCTTTAAATCTGATTTCCAGTCTTCAATGACTAGGACATCATCCAAGCCTCCTCCTGGTGCCGGAAAGCCATAAATAACATGAAAAACTGAAAAATTCTTGGGGACAATTATCCTAAAAGCATGGGGTCGCCTGGTTTTGCCCATTCCCAGTGGTTTTGAATTCTATCTGTTGACACCGAAAGAAAAAATCATTGTAGCCTGAGCATTTCATAGTTACCACAGGTGCATTTATCTCCAAGGTGTTTTAGATTCAGCAGACTGAATACTTGCCATTTAACAACCGATACATATTCATGTTAATTAAAATTACAGTCTCATACATGGCCAATATTCAGTCAACGGACAACTATTATACAATAGAGCATTGAAGTATCCGACGGCTATTGTGGGTGCAATTATTGGCGATATTGATAGAGAAGTTGGATTTCGGGTTAAATGTCATTCCCCTGCTACATGGCCATAAAAGGCTGTTGGTCGCTGTATGAAGGGGGTTGTTCAAGCAGATTTGATTACACGACTATACTTAGTCCGAGCTTCCTTTGATCCCTGGCCAACGATGACAGATAGTACAAATGTCAAATATCACTTGACGTCTGCAATCTTACCATAGTGGCAAGACAACGTGACTGTTATTCACATGATAATTTGAACCCAAAGGTCAAAAAGAGAAAGAAAAGCGACCGTTTTTGTTAAGAAAACTATATAACTTGACAAATGGGATGTGATCGTGCGGAGAAATTATTCAGTAATCCATTGGCGCGACGTAAGGGCAATACAAAGGTCGGATGATTTTTATAGAATTGTTTATCTGGACAAGGGTATTCGCGCATCCTCGTGGTTGCCGTTATTTAGATTTTTTGATATGATAATTCTCTGCCCCTAGGCTTAAGACAGTCTTTTATATACTATCTGTCGTCGTTGACGAGGGGTCAGAGGAAGCTCGGATTAGACCACACTGTCTATATGATATCTGTAATAAAACCTTCAAATACAGAATGACAGTACGCTCATGAAACTATTTCAAAAAAATCCACTCAAGTTTTCGAATTTATTTTCAACTTCTGCTTTCTTAAGGTACGGGACTTATTCAGTGAAACAATAAATAATACGAAGTAAGGTACGGAGCTTAGTTTTCCCCATATAATTATGATACATATATACTTTCCACACCCTGTACATATTGTGGTTTCTTCCATAATACAAAGTGGTACCGGCACTTTTCACATACGGAACATGGATGAGGTATTTCTTGCCATCTGGAACACTGCTAATAATTACCTTTACATGGATGATATACGGACAAATTTCACATGTGGAACACACGCATGGTTTATCTCTGTTCACAGAGGTAGGGTATTTGATCATGGAATACAATATGTTATGTTCGGTTTACATTTCATCAATTAGTATATGATAGGATTGGATGTATACTGGAGTATGAACAGTCGTAACATGTTGAATGCCGTCGATGTTAGCTTCCACCCTCGAAGAAATTCCTGACGACATCGGAATGTGGAATCCTGTGGATTATTTTGAAATGGCAAAGAGTTTTGCACAATACAATGGTAGGTGTTTCGGCGATAATCATTGAAGCTTTCACTCGTGTCCCTCTGTAGAGTTTCAAATTGCATGGAGTCTTTGACTTTTCCGTTTTTTCACCCGTCGAAAAGAGGATCTATTAAGTGATGTCCTTCTGTGCGTCTGCTCAGGTCCGGTCCTTGTCTGGGACAGTTATTTATCAATAGTTCTAAGTTTTAGGGATCGGCCAGATTTTATATAGCCATGCATAATAGCATGGGTTTTGATCATGTAGGATTGTCCGAAGTACTCGTTTCTCATACATCTGTTGATGAAGATCTGTCCCATTTCACGTATCTCTCACTCATATTCTGTGCTGAACGCGACGTTAAACCTCAATTTTCTCCCTCTCTCTCTTGTCCCAATACATGTATTGTGGTTCGTCGCGATATGTCTAAAATAATGTTGAAAGCTACGTTAAATCCTCTTCACTCGCTCCCTTGTGATTCATTTAATTTATGTAGGTTTACTGTGTCACATTATTTTTATCCGGAATCTATATAGACATGCAATTTATGCCCGGAATCAATATATCTATCCTGTAAGTTCATAGCATGCAAATACTTCGGCATTCCTTCTTTATATGCCCGTCCAAAAGATGGACATATTAGTTGATGGTGGTTTCCGTTTGTCTGTCCGTTTGAAGCAATATACACTGAGTCGGTTATTTGGAGCACCTAACTCCATGAACGTGAGGCATTGTCCTGGGTATGTCATGGCCTGATTGTCCGTCGTGCGTCGTCCGTAAACATCTTCTTCTCTGAAACCGCTTGGCCGATTAAGCTGAAACTTGGCATGCATGTTCCCTCCACTGAGTACACCAGAATTTGTTCGTGCCGTGTCGATACGATTTTAAACATGGCCGCCAGGCGGCCATCTTGGATTTCCTCATGAAATTTTGTTACCGCGATTTCTCCGGAACTACTGCATGGATCTTTTTCAAATTTGGTACAGAAGTTCCCCTTGGGGTCTAGTTGTGCAAGATACCTTTTGTGGTCTGATTCAGAAAACCAATATGGCCACCAGGCGGCCATCTTGAATTTCCCGACGAAACATTGTTATCGCGATTTCTCAGAAACAACTGCATAGATCTTTCTCAAATTTGGTACACAGGTTCCCCTTGGGGTCTAGTTGTGCAAGATACCTTTTGTGGTCTGATTCAAAAATCCAATATGGCCAACAGGCGGCCATCTTGGATTTCTCCATGAAACATTGTTATTGCGATTTCTCAGGAACTACTTCATGGATCTTTCTCAAATTTGGTACACAGGTTCCCCTTGGGGTCTAGTTGTGCAAGATACCTTTTGTGGTCTGATTCAGAAATCCAATATGGCCACCAGGCGGCCATCTTGAATTTCCCGACGAAACATTGTTATCGCGATTTCTCAGAAACAACTGCATAGATCTTTCTCAAATTTGGTACACAGGTTCCCCTTGGGGTCTAGTTGTGCAAGATACCTTTTGTGGTCTCATTCAAAAAACCATTATGGCCACCAGGCAGCCATCTTGGATTTCCCCATGGAACATTGTTATTGCGATTTCTCAGGAACTGCTACATGGATATTTCTCAAATTTGGTACACAGGTTCCCCTTGGGGTCTAGTTGTGCAAGATACCATTTGTGGTCTGATTCAGAAATCCGATATGGCCACCAGGCGGCCATCTTGAATTTCCCGACGAAACATTGTTATCGTGATTTCTCGTAAACTACTACATATATCTTTCTCAAATTTGGTACACATGTTCCCCTTGGGGTCTAGTTGTGCAAGATATCTTTTCTGCTCTGATTTGAACTTCCAATATGGCCACCAGGCGACCATCTTGGATTTCCCCATGAAACTTTTTTATCGCGATTTATCAGAAACTACTACATTGATCTTTCTCAAATTTGATACACAGGTTCCCCTTGGGGCCAAGTTGTGCAAGATACCTTTAGTGGTCTGATTCAAAAATCCAATAGGGCCACCAGGTGGCCATCTTGGATTTCCAGATGAAACATTGTTATCGTGATTTCTCAGGAACTATTCTATGAATCTTCCTCAAATTTGGTACACAGGTTCCCCTAGGGGTCTAGTTGTACTAGACCACCATTTGTGGTCTGATTCAAAAATCCAATATGGCCAACAGGCGGCCATCTTGGATTTCTCCATGAAACATTGTTATTGCGAATTCTCAGGAACTACTGCATTGATCTTTCTCAAATTTGATATACAGGTTCCCCTTAGGGTCTAGTTGTGCAAGATACCTTTTGTTATTTGATTCGAAAATCCAATATGGCCACCAGGTACCCATCTTGGATTTCCTCTTGAAAGCTTTATTATCCCGATTTCTCAAGAACTACTGCATTGATCTTTCTCAAATTTGATACACAGGTTCCCCTTGGGGTCTAGTTGTGCAAGATACCTTTTCTGGTCCAATTTGAAAATCCAATATGGCCTCCAGGTGGCCATCTTGAATTTCCCCATGAAATTTTGTTATCGTGAATTTTCAGGAAATTACTGCATGGATCTTTGTCACAGGTTCCCCTTGTGGCCCAGTTGTGCAAGATACATTTTTTTATCGATTTCGAAAATCCAATAAGGTCGCATCTTGAAATCCCCATGAAACTTTATCATGAAATCTCAGAAAATTACTGCAATTGGATCATTTAGTGTTCGGGGGGGACAGCACAAACTAGAAACTCATCTATTGCAGTTCTTTAGTAAAAAATTGTCACAGCTACTTTCTCCAGTTACATCCGGATGAGCTACAGTGCCGTGGCACTATCTTTTAGATCTTCAAAAATAGTCAGTATAAACTACATGCATTCTCCAATATTTTAGCGACTGCCCAATTGGAGCGCCAGTGTAGTTGAAGTGTCCATGATGAAAATGTACAGTGATGACAACACCGCGGTTGCAGGGACTGGGTAGTTTTCATCATTGCTGGTCAATCTTCATACATCTATTTAAGTTTCATGTTCACATGTTTTTGGTTAGTCGATTTATATTTCCGGTACAAATGGTTCATTAAAATGCTAAACCCAATAGCTACTTTTGGACTTGCAGCCGTGTAATGATTGATTGGTGTTATTTTGAAATGTTTGATGTATGTTTGTGTGATTTATTGTTGGAGGTGGTTGTTCCTGTATCAGAATTAGATTACAACGCATATAAGGGAATTGGGAAGAGGTGCCGACATACTGACAGAGCCACATGACTTCACAGAATAGTCTTCTGGTTATCTTATTCTAAAGCATATACCAAGAATCTAATGATTCGTGATATGTGTTGTATCTCAGGTACGCTTTTATTGTACCTGTTCATGTGGCAACTTGAATGACATGATCACACGGCCCCTAGCACTGGCATAAGTGGTATTAGATACAAATCTAGAGAGCGATGGAAATGCTCTGACAACTTGTATATTGGCAATTGGTGAGCTGTGTAGCTGTGACGTCACGATATGCTGATGACAAGGCTTACGTTAGAGTCTCGATAAGGCAGTCGCAAACTAATAGTTTGTTAATTTTATAGTGTTATTCTAGAAAAATTTAGAAATAAACACTACTGGAATATACGAAACATTGTAGAAGTCAGCTGCAGGTTTCTCTTCAAAGAAATTTTACACATTTTACTCGTTCCGAACCGAAATGAAATGCTACAATCCGGTATCCGTGCCAATCAAGGCAAATCTCGATGTTAGGTGTGTAAGTTGTTTTAGCACAGAAAGTTTAATAGATTGAGAAATATCAACAAAATATATTTTCTCTTTTTAGATAACAAACACTATGCCACGTAGACGAGGGTGGAAGAGGTCGTTAGTCATGAAGACGAGATGGGACAACACAGAAGAGACGAGTGACATTGACAAGGGTTATAACTTCCCTTCTGAATCAAAAAGTCCAAATGACGACGAGGGTTATAGCTTCCCTCCTAAATCAAAAAGCCCAAAGGACAGAAAGGGTATGCCCCCACCAAAGGCTCAAAAATGCAAAACTGAAAACCAAACTGAAAACAAAAAATGCCAAATCATGCAAATGGATTCAGAGAAAACAAAAACAGTAGATGATAAAAATACTGAGAAAGTTTCGAAGTCTTTAGATAGAGATACCGTGATGTCTCGGGACAGCAATTCAGAAAATGAAGATCATTGTTGTGAAATGAAATATCCAGGCATTGATAGTGAACTATTTGAACAAAGTAGCAGTCAGCCTGAAGAATATGAATGTGAATTACAAGGGTCACATAGTGATTGGAGTGGTATAACAAATGTATTGCAAGCACACCAGGTTGTACAAGGCAATTTTCACCAAGGTGATCTGCGTTTCCTACCTAACAGTGGAAAACAATGTGTACCAAACAGTTTGTCTTCAGTTGTGTTCAGTAAAATCAAGAATATTGAAACTTGGGATAGCTCAGATCTTGATTACATACTAGAACGTGGCAATGAACTGTATGAACATTTGCGCACTACCTCCTCCATGGATACTGACACGGATTACGTCCTCATAGCTGAATTACCAGATACAATAGAAATGTTTGGTATGTGTTTTAAATTGAAGAGCGGCAGCTCCTTGGCAGGGTTAATTGGAAACGATACCGACAATGTTGGTGTAGACTGTGTGATGTCGCTGGAGTATGCATTGGACAAAAGTTTATCCGAATCTGAAGCTTGCTTTGTGACTTACGCAGGAAACACATTTATGGTTACTAAGAAAGATGAGAAGTACTACATTTTTGATTCGCATGCCAGAAACCGAAGAGCATTGATGGCTCCAGATGGCAAAAGTGTATTGCTGACTGTGCCCAGTATTCATGAAGTGTATGGCCATTGTCTTGATCTAGCAAGATCCATGAATGTTGGACCACTTGAACAGTTTGAAATCAGTTCATTAGACGTTTCTGTCCGATTGGAGCAATCTGGTGAACAGCAAAACATCGAATGTCATCATGCACCATCTGACTTTGAGGAAGACATGGAGGTTGTTTCTGACACAGGGCCTGCTAGATACACATTCTGTCCACTGACCTCGATAGCAAAGGATAGCATTTGCATGCAGCTCAAAATACAAAACTGTTGTAACGAGAATGTTGAGCAATCAAATAATACAGATTGTATAGACATGGGAGAACCATGCAAAACACGGCAAATAAAAGGAGATGGCAACTGTTTCTTCAGAGCATTGTCTTTTGTTGTTTGTGGCACTGAGGATAATCACAGGAAAGTGAGAAATGCTGTCGTTAAGCAAATCAAAGCAAAGCCTGACACATTCAAATGCCACCTTGGAAGTGCTTACACATGTGTGGAGGATTATATCCAAAGATCACGAATGCAGTATGTTGGAAGTTGGGCAACAGATGTTGAAATTCTTGCGGCTTGTGATTTATTCCAAACAGACATTTACACATTCACTGACAATAAATGGTTGAGAGTTTCTAGTACCCAGCTGGATAAGAACTTGCAGATCAAGAAAACAGCAATTTATCTGAAACATTGTCAGCAGACACATTATGATGTTGTACTTTGTGTTAAAGACAGTAACACTCAAATATGCTTGACCTGTGCAAGTGGACTTCCTATTCCATGTCCGGAAGAATTAAACTTGGAACCGTGCACTCGTAGTCCAGTCAAATTGTGCTCAAATGAGTTGAAAAATTCCTCTGATGACTTGTGTGAAGGTGTTACCGAGTCCGAACACGAACATTTGTCAGGAGGTAAAACTGCTACTGAGAATATCAAGTTGCTTAAGCGGAAATGTGAGACAATATCAAGCCCCCCTCTCAGAAAACGTAGGAAGATGGGAAAGAGGCAACTTGAGAAGTTGAGACGAGAAGCAGTTGCAAAGAAACGAGCTTTGAACAGAGATTTTAGCGAAGACGTTCATGCAAAACAAAGAAAACTAAAATATGAGCAGTACTGGAATGATGAAGAACAAAGAGAAGTTAAGAAAGCATACAGTAAGATGAAATACAAAGAAGACCTGGAATACCAGAAAACAAAGAGAGACCAGAGTGTACAAAAGTACAAAGATGATAACGAACATCAGGATAAAGTGAAGGCCTATAGTAGACAGAAATACAGAGATGATAAGGAACATCAGGATAAGGTGAAGGCCTATAGTGCACAGAAATATAAAGATAATCCGCAGCATAGAGAGATTAAGAAAATCAGTAGTTCACAGAAATACAGAGATGATAAGAAACATCAGGATAAAGTGAAGGCCTATAGTGCACAGAAATACAAAGATAATCCACAGCATAGAGAGATTAAGAAAATCAGTAGTTCACAGAAATACAGAGATGATAAAGAACATCAGGATAAAGTGAAGGCCTATAGTGCACAGAAATACAAAGATAATCAGCATTATAGAGAGAGTAAGAAGATCAGTAGTTCACAGAAATACAGAGATGATCCAGTTCACAGGTTGAAGTTAAAGGAGAATAATACACAACGACGGACAAACAGTATGGTAATGAAGAAAGAGTTCACAAACGTTGCTCGAATTTTTAAGAAAGAGATATCCAGTGGACCGGAATATATCTGTTGTGTATGTCATCGACTCCTATTTCAAAAGCAAGTCATGAAATGTAACAGACAGACGTACACTGACAAAGGCCCAGCAGTGAAATCCATGGCAGATAAATGTATATCTGAAGAATACTTGCACAAATGTAGTGAAGCGTGTTCTGACAACTGTTCATATTTAGAAACTGCACTATCAACTCTCTGGGTTTGCTATACTTGTCATAGGAAAGTGATTTCTGGCAAAATGCCGTCTGAAGCTGTTGCAAATAACATGGCTCTCAGGACAATTCCTCCAGAACTGGAATGTTTGAATGCCCTTGAGCAACATTTGATAGCTTTGCACATTCCATTTATGAAAGTAATGGCGTTACCCAAAGGCAGACAACACGGAATTTGCGGCCCTGTCGTTTGTATCCCATCCGATGTCCCTTCAACTACAAACATCTTGCCAAGATGTGAAGCGCAAGACCAAACTATCAAAGTAAAGCTGAAAAGAAAACTAACTTTCAAAGGTCATTATGAATATCAGTTTGTAAATGTAAATCATTTACAAGAAGCATTAGTATTTCTTAAACAGAACAACTTGTGGTACAAAGATGTACAGTTCAACAGAGACTGGCAGAATACTTTAGAGGAAATTGAAGAAACTGAACCTGAGGAAGAGCATTTGCCAGATCTACCAGAACAAACTGAAGGACAGCTATCAGAACAAAGTGAAGAACAGGCAGATGGGAAGCTTCATGGCGTATTGCAGGATACATGTTTACAACCCATTGACATTGGACAAGAGCTTCTAGACCAGCATTTTGATGATATTCTATGTCTAGCACCTGCTGAGAAAAACTCGCCTGTTCAGTTGCTACTGGATGATGGAAATGAAGCAAAGTCTTTCCCAGTTTTATATCCAGAAGGAGCTCCAACTCTGAGCGATGAACGTCAGAGTAAGATATCATTAGCCAGGTATATCCATTGTCGTCTAATGGGTGCAGACAACAGGTTCGCAAGGAATATAGATTTCATATTCTATTCTCAGTTCAAGTCTGAAATACATCAAGTGAAGAGTGGAGTCTCAATTGCACTACGCAAAGGAACCGGAAGTGAGAGAACAATAAATGCACAAATGTTGACAGAGAATGCGCCTTTAAAAGACATTTTAAAATGTGACGAGGGCTACAAATTTCTGAAGGCTATCCGAGGAACACCACCATTCTGGCAAGCTGCACAAAAAGATTTGTTTGCGATGTTGCGTCAACTTGGAATCCCAACATGGTTTTGCTCCTTTTCATCTGCAGATATGAGATGGCGTGAAGTATTAGAAGCAATCATGCGACAAGGAGGAGATACCAGAAAAGCTACTGAGCTAGATTGGGCAGAGAAATGCGAGATTCTCCGGAGCAATCCAGTAACTGTTGCCAGAATGTTTGATCACAGATTCCACAGATTCTTGAATGATGTTATTATGTCACCTGCTGAGCCCATTGGAAAAATAGCAGACTATTTTTACCGTGTTGAGTTCCAACAACGTGGATCGCCACATACACATTGTTTGTTTTGGGTTGACAATGCACCAAAAGTTGATGTAGACGAAGACGAGACAGTAGCTGAATTTGTTGACAAATATGTCACATGTAAGCTGCCAGATGCGGAAGACGATGCTGAACTCTATGAGATTGTCAGTCAAGTTCAAACTCACAGTAAGAATCATTCGAAGTCCTGCAGAAAAAAAGGAACTGAATGTCGATTTGGTATGCCTAGACCTGCATCAAAACGAACATTCATCAGTCGCCCCAGTACAAATACCGATGAGGAAGACAATCAAGATTTTACAGACCCACCTCCTACAGCACAGTCAAATGACATGACTAAACAAATGGCAGAAGGAATTCTGAAGAAGGTCAGAGAACACATGACCGATAAAGACCAGAATTACAAAACAACAGATGATCTGTTTAAAGATGTAGGCATTTCTCAGGAAATATTTGAACAGGCTCACGCTGTACTTTCCAAGAAACCAAACCTTGTTTTGCAAAGAGAGGCACAAGATATCTGGATAAACCAGTATAACCCTGATGTTTTGCGGTTGTGGGATGCTAATATGGATATACAGTATGTATTTGATGCATATTCTTGTATTGTGTACATAGTGTCCTACATCTCAAAAGCAGAGAGAGAAATGGGATTGCTGTTAGAAAGTGCAAGAAGAGAGGCATTTCCAGATGGGAACACAGATGACAAAACAAAAATGAAAAAACTAGGTAGCGTATACCTACATAACCGAGAAGTTAGCGCACAAGAAGCCGTTTACAGAGCCTGTAACTTGAGACTTAAAGAGGGGTCAAGAAAAGTGCAGTTTATTCCAACTGTAGATCCAGTCCGACTTAGTTTGCCACTTAGTGCGCTTCAAAAGAAATGTGATGATTCCGAAGTAGATAATGAGGAAATCTGGATGACTAGCTTTGTGGACAGATATAAGGCCCGGCCAGAAGGTGAAGAATTTGACACCATGTGTTTGGCTACCTTTTGTTCAGAGTACAGAGTGCTTTCAAAATCTGAAGTGACGGAGACTAAGAAAAAGCAAAATACAGTTCATGAGCTTCAAAACGGACTTGGTTTTGTTCAGAAACGAACAAGGACTGACCCTGCTGTTGTAAGGTATGCTCGATTTTCACAGACAAAAACACCAGAGAAATACTACCAAAGCAGGCTACAATTGTTTCTCCCTTATCATTTCGATTCTCAGTTGAAGCCACCAGGATTTGACAGATATCAGGATTTCTATGAGGCCGGAGCAGTCTCTCTCTCTGGAAAAGTTCAATCAGTGAAATCAATAATTGAACAGAATCAAGTCCGATTCGAGAAAGAAGCAGACACTCTAAAGAAAGCTGAAGAAATGTTTGAAAATTGTGGACATCTGGAAGATGATTGGGCTCAGTTATGTCCTGAAACAGAGTTAGAAAGGTTGGAATGTAGAACAACAGCTAAGAAATGTACAACTGACGTGGAACATCAAGATTTTCCAGATTTGCTAGGAGGCAATAGAACCGAAAATCGGATTGAAGTGTCACCAGCGGTGATATCACGAGACGAAGCTCTACCTATGTTGAGGTCTCTGAACCAGACTCAATCGAGCATTTTCTACAAGATCAGGCAATGGTGCTTAGACAAGGTACATGCCAAAAACCCAGACCCGTTCCACCTTTTCGCGACCGGCGGAGCCGGGACAGGAAAAAGTCACTTGATAAAGTGTATTTACTACGAAGCATCACGAATTCTGTCTCGCACACTTTCAAATCCAGATGACGTTTCAGTGATGCTTACGGCCCCAACTGGTGTAGCAGCTTTCAATATTGGAGCTTCCACTATTCACAGTGCTTTATCCATAGGAACAGATACAAGGCCTCCTTATGTAATGCTACGTGATGAGAAAATCAATACCCTACGTTCTAAGCTGGGTGGCCTGCAAATCCTCATTATTGATGAAATATCAATGGTTGACAACAAGCTGCTCAATTATATACATGGAAGGCTATGGCAACTTAAACAAGCAGGCAATGTTCCATTTGGAAATGTTAGCATTCTAGCAGTGGGTGATTTTTATCAACTCCCACCAGTCATGGCTAAGCCATTGTTTGTACCTAAAAGTAGAAATCCCGAAGATGATGATGATGGTTTAGTAGATTTCTGGAATGAGCTTCCGTTCACTATTGTACAACTGGAAGAGATCATGCGTCAAAAAGAAGACACTGAGTTTGCAGAAGCATTGAATCATGTACGTACGAAAAAGATGAGCGAAGCTCTTAGTCCAAAAGATGCTGATTTGCTGAAAGCTTGTGAAACTGGAGAAGAGCATGACGTCATGCACATATTCCCCAAAAATGCCCAGGTAGATGAGTACAACCTGACTGCCCTCCATGAAAGATGTACTGATCCTGTTCTCATTGATGCGCAAGACTTTTCTAGAGATGCAAGGTCAGGAAAGCTAGAAGAAAGGAAAAATCATCATGTACGGGTGCACAGGACATCGTTGATGAAATCGATCACAATTGCTGAAGGCGCTCGAATAATGTTGACAAAGAACCTTGATGTTTCAGATGGACTGGTCAATGGTGTCTTCGGCACAGTTACACACATCGAACAAATGGCAGGGAGTTTCCCTAAACTGGTGTATGTTGTGTTTGATGACATGAAAATTGGAAGGAATCTGCGCAAGCAGTCCTCGATAAGATCATCTTTGCCTGAAGGTAGTACCCCAATTCAACCAGAAGAAGACACCGTCAATAATCAAGGTGGAGTAAGGCGTCAGTTCCCTTTAAAACTTGCTTGGGCCTGCACAGTGCATAAAGTTCAAGGACTAACCGTAGACAAGGCTGTTGTGTCATTCGATGGCATATTTGCTCCTGGGCAAGGTTATGTAGCACTAAGTCGTGTAACCACTGTGAGTGGACTTACAGTACAAGGTTTCAACGAAGATGCCTTATATTGCGACGAGAGAGTTGCAGAAGCAATGTCGAAAATGCCACAATTCATACTGGCAGATAAACCACATAAATTACAGACGTGTTTAATGCTGCATAACATCCAAGGATTATTGTGCAATGTGGAAAACCTGAGATGTGACAAGAGATTTGCAGAAGCAGACTGCATCTGTTTGACTGAAACATGGTTAACCAAATCGTCTAATGACAGACAACTGAAGCTTGACAATTATCAGTTGCACCATCAACCAAGGTCAGAGTGCTATGATGACTCCCAGCCACTTTTCAGTGAACTTAGCAGTCAGGCGCATGGAGGTGTAGCTGTGTATACGAAGTTAACAGAAGCCTTTGAGAGACTGTCACTGCCTGTACATAACCTTGAATACTTGGCTTTTCATCTTCCTCAACTAGACCAGGTGGTAGTTGTAGTATACAGACCACAGTCATACCCGGCGGATTTGTTTATCAAACAGATGAACAGTTTGTTAGCTTATCTCAGAGACCTGAGTTCTCGCAAGATTGTCATGGGTGACTTCAACCAAGATGTTCTACATGGTACTTCATCAATTGAGAGATGCATGGTAGAAAATGGATACAGACAATGTGTTCAAGGGCCTACTTCTGAAGGTGGAACTCTGATTGATCATGTATATGTTGAAGGGGTGGAGAACATGGTGGTTTCCATATTGCCAACGTATTACAGTTACCACGAAGCTGTGCAGATTGAAATGGAACTTTGAACAGCTTAAAGTTGGCAAATGTTCATGTCGCTTGTGTGTAGACCTACGCATGATGATGGGAATATTGAGGAGGCTCTCCCTTTGTAATACTTAAAACCTCATCTGTATGATGTTTTGTCATGTACTTCTCGTACAGGATTCAGGGGGATGAATACTGCACAACATTCGTATTCTCATACCTGTTCGAATTCGTGATATTTAAACATGATTAGAAACGTGCAAACCAGATCCAATGAAATTGTAAAAATATGGTCAGGTTGCATAGTATGCTTCTACATAGTGTAAAGATCAGAAATGAGGAGTAAAATCAGAAATGAGGATTACTCAGATGCTTGATCAGGATTCGTGATGTATAAACATGATCATAAATAACATTCAATGAAATTGATATTACGAATCGTTAGATTCTTGGTATGTGATTTAGAATAGGTTAACCAGAAGACTATTCTGTGAAGTCATGTGACGCAGTCAGTATGTCGGCACCTCTTCCCACTTCCCTTATATGTCTTGTAATTCGATAATATGTACGTATGAGAAAGATCAGAAATGACGAATATTCAAACCATTGCAACAGAAAGATTAGCCCTATCTAGCCTGGGCTGTATGGGACCTGTCTTGGCCTGGGGTGGGGGGGGAAATGGCCCACCCTAATTATTTTTCTTACCCCTTGAGGTAGGGTGCTGAAACTTACCACACAACACCCTTGGGTCAAGCTCTACCAAACATTGTAAAAAAATCCGCGATAGCTGATTTGATGACGTCACAGTGACGTCAGTTCGGAAACCTCAGATTTTTCGAATTTTAATTCCTGCAATTTCATGCAATTTTTCTGCATGATAAATTAGTAAATTTTAATGTGATGTGAAATAAAATAGTTTTTGCCTATTTTTGATCGCGGAAAAGCAGAAATTCTGAAGAAATATGACAAAAACATTACTTTTCTGGTACCCACGTGGCCGCCATTTTCAATTTATCCATGATCCTCTGCCCAGGCGGTTATGCAAAGAAACTCAGAATTACCCCAATATGGAAGCTGTAAAGTCACGGAGTTTCAGCTCTCTAGTAGTTGTCGTTCCGGAGATAGCACAACAAGTTCGTTAGGGGGGACAATTTCGCCCCCTTCCCCCAGGCCAGATAGGGTTAAACATTAAACCGAGATATTAAACTGAAGGAAATACATATCACCTTCTATGGTGGTGATGCGTGATGATCATCATTTTAAGCTGATGAAAAGTGACCATCACACTTTCTCATCAAGTTAAAAGGGTGATGGCCAGGCCGCGGCCTAAAATTTGCACATTTTGTTAAATTGCAATAAAGGCAATTGCTCTAATTGGTAACCTCTGGTAGGGATCAGTATCACCTTATTTCTGGCTGCATTAGATAATTATTTACATAAGTATTTTAAAATCTTTTTATCCTCTTAGGTTTATAAAAATGTACCTGAATTGAATATCACACAACGTACAACCGTAGTAATTGAATGCAAGACCAGTTTTTTCTCTTCCTCGAGGATGGAGATGGATCTTTCACTTTCACGCTAGGTGAAAGGCATCTAAGCGTTAGTTTTCGGATACTGTATATATTATTTTTACACCTATCATCTTCTGTTTATTGCCTGTTTTAATACATTATTACTGTGATCATTTAATCTATATATATATATATATATATATAATATTCAAGGGTGTCTATAGAGAGGGGGTCGTTGAGTGCGAACGATCCTTCTCAATGCCCCATGTTATATTACTATGTTTGACAGCAGAGCCATAGGCTCTAATAAGTAAACATACAAAACGACCCTCTCTCAAGAATCCTGGCGACGCCCATGATATTCCATACCTTAATATACATACATACATGTCTGAACTGTGTTTAACTTCTACCGGGATATATTATTACAGTACAGTTGTACATGTGTTAAATCTGCTTAACCATGAAATCCAAAAATGACTGTTCAATTTGTATTCATGCTACTGGCACAATGATGTTGGAAAAAATGTTATGTAATTAGAAATCCTATATATGGTACCGCTATAAAATTAGAAATAATTCCACTTGAAATACTGTATGTAATACATATATGTATGTCGTGTGTTTGTAAATGTTATTAGTATTTCATGTAATATGTTGATTGTTATTGTCTTTATGTGCATTATTGTCAGATAATGATCCGCCCATTAGATGCGGTGCCCACATTTGCCTCTTCCATCTTCGAGAACAGATTTCTCTGATCCATGAGCTTGGAGATGGGGCGGGCTTTTTTTTCTGCAATTGTATAGTTTGTTGTTTTGATCCCGCTTCCTGGGACTGATGTCCTCTCAGTGAAAGCGAAAGACTGAACTGTTAAATGTTGCTTGTCAGATCATATACCCCTAGTATCATTAAGATCAATATTAGGATAATAATTAATCGTGGCACAATCACTCGTTTATGCCAATCTGTTCAAAATAACTTGAATGAGTTGTATACATAAGTGACTATAATTAAGCGATATTACTATACTAGCTAGAGTAACAATTCGATCATATGTATTTTTGTGGCCAGAAACATACAATCATATGAACATAAACGGGTAATTAAGAAAAAGTTCATTATGGGATCTTTTAATAGACTATCATGATTAGCCGTCGTGATATGACTGGAAAGATGTTAAAAACAAGATTAAATCCTACTAACTATCGTGGTTACAGTACGTTAAATCTACCTACCGCTTCTCGACATTCCGGTAACCCTCCAACATAATCACTTATTCAGCACGACTGTTTACCGGAAATCGATCCGGACAGACCAGCATATGGATTCAAACTCCCACCATTCACTTGTCCATTAACAGAAGTGGTTTGCCCATCATTACCAAGGCAGACACCATGGCATTAATAAAAGCGATGTAAAACACAGCAACTTGCAAAAGGTCGTTATGGTTACAGGAAGGGGGCATTCCAGAAGATTGTGAGATCAAAAACTCGACAACGATCCTGCTCGCTGACGAGAAACATCTGTCATTTGAGAATTATATAAACCGAAAGACGAATTAATATGACTTCGCAACATATTTCACACCTGTGTATACCCTTCACAACATCCTGGAAAACCTGAAAGCTGAACTACGACAAGAAAAGTGGTCTGGTTCATAGGACGAAGTGAGTCACCGAAGTGAGTGCTGTATTGGTGAAAGATTACCATCCCTACGCTTGAGGATGGGTCGACATCGAAATTCCAATGGAAGCACATTTATTATACTGGACACGCATTCACAAATGATCTTGTTATGATTCTGGACAGAGAGAGATGGTGAAAATTCGGTAACCCCTACACTAAAGGATGTGTGAACATCGGCAGCCAAATTCCGATTAAAGCACATGAGTGATATAGGAGATGCATTCACAAATCGCCAGGTTTTGATTCTGGACACAAAGTGGCTAGCAACTCCAACACAAAAGGATGGGTCAAAAGAGACCATCAAATGCGGATGAAAGCAAGGGTATAATACGGGACATGCATTCACAAATGACCAGATTGTGATTCTGGACAGGACGGGAGTGCTGTTGGTTCGAACAGACAGGAGAGAGGTATTTGATTGAACAAGTCACATTGTTCAGCGTGTGGATTAAATCATAGAGAAGTCAGCACAAGAGACCACCCTGTTCACTTTTTAGGATCATGAACATTCAGACCGCTTATCCCAGGATGATTGTTTAATCGAACAAGAACAGAAAGGAAAGGATAATGAGCTTTTTCCTTTATTAATGCCAGATGTTCATATTTTGTATGTTTCTGGCGGCGAACAGAGAACAAATATTATTCTAGCTAGCTAATCTCATGCTGCATAGATGTTCACCTTTACTAATATATTCCACAACCCGTAGAAAATTACAAACTGAATTCCTGAACACGAGATTTACCGTTAATTTAATGTACTTATTATTACCTGTTATATATTTGTTACCGCTTGTCACACTTGATGAGGATGAAAACAATAATTGTAATCCCATGAATGATGATAAAATCTGCCCTGTGGGGCACCAACAATGAGTAATTATAGACACGTTGCCCGAAAAGAATCTGTTAATATGCATTTGGGTGATATAGGTCTCCGAATACATATGTAGCGTTATTCTAACTCATCCATTTGACAACGTACACTGCTGCGCATGTATTTCATTTCCATTCTGGTTGTGCACCAGTTTGATACCTAAATTAGGCAATAAATCACATGTTCTTAAGACAACAATCTGTGCATAATTGTTGTTTAAAGTTTAAACTCGAGGAGAATAATTTACTCGCCACTATTAATGTGGAAATATGAATAATTGTATAATTTGTTATACTCTGTCAACTCTCACCAACAAAAGTAGTGTATTATAAAAAACACCTGTATTGTTTGTTTTATAATTGTTCCGTAACTATGGATAAATATGCTATTTCATCATTTCTGAAATACTGTTATTAAATGTGAAAAGTTACAAATTCTTTTATGAAGATTGGTGTTATTAATTAGAAAGAAATAGAAAAATTATATTCATATTCACAATGGCGTAAAGTATTGTATGTCTTATATGTATTTTTTAGATCTATAAGAATCTGGTTCATCGTTTTTGTACATCATGTAGCTATCTTCAGTGAAATATTGACATTTGTTCCTTATTTTCAGTTAATGTGGGGTTTTGTCCGGGTGGGGCTTCCATCTCATGTGGGGTTTGTTTGTATCACATGCCAGAGCTATCGATTGGTTGTAAGAAATGTGGAAATATATTCCCACTGAAAAATAGTAGTATTTCTAAATAGTTGTAGAGCTTTCCTAAAATCAAAACCCCGATCAGTACTTATCAAATTACATTTCATTACTCTGATCTTGAAGGGCCACAGTGATTCAGAGGGAAGATACTACTTACGGAATAGAGCTATACAATAGGATACTTCAGTATATCAGTGGAACGATGTATTACGTGAATCTGGTTGAATCACCTTAAAAGTGAACTACTTCCTCGCTTGGTAATCCACATTGAAAAGATAGATTAAAAGCGGGATGTGGATGAGTTGAGAATCATGGAACCCGTATCAACAAGCGACATAGGTACCACCTTGTCACATTTAAGGACGATATTATCTGACATTTAAATATTGATGAGTTCTGTCCAACTCATTCACTAACCGATTTCCTGGCAAAATGGAAGAAAAGAAGACAGCTCTAGAAATGAGTTAACTGTGGTCTGGCATAGTTTCTTCAGCTCAGTGGTTTTCATGGAGACGAAATTAATGTTTTCTAACGTATTATTTGAGTATATCTACTAAAAGTGTTGTATATAATGAAGAGCTGAGATTTTGTACGAATAAATATATCAGTTATATCTACAAGCTCTTCGTCTCTCATTTTATTGTCTCGCACAGCGACAAAAGTATTGCAGCAAGTTAGCTGTAATATTATACAGTAATAAAACTGAACATTTATTGCCGGATATTCTTACCACGAGCATCGACCTAAGCATAAGTGACCTTATTTTCTGTATTTTAAGCCCTAGTTGCCACTGAAATATTTAGTATAGATCTGAAAGAGCTGCTTCTGGAGAATATAATGAAACAATCAGCAAGGCTGTAATGTCCATAGTTCCATATCTCTAGCTTTTGGATGATTTGTTCAGTTTCTGACAAAATTCAAGATGGCGGCCAAATCTTATACAAAAGCAAATTACTTGCATATTCCTGATCGTCATATCACATAACATATTTCTTGACCATTCCCGTCCAAATCCATTAATTGAAAATCCGACCAGTTCGATTGACTGCTGGAGGCCAGTTTGTTTTATGGAACCACTTTCCGAATAGAATTTCGAGAGACCCTGATCCATTCGCCATGTGTGCCAAATTTCGTGTCGATTGCTTCAGGGATGGCACAGACGTTGTGTTTAGAATGATTTTGGAAAATCCAAGATGACCGCAGATGTATCGAACAAATCAAAGTTCAAAATGCACTAGGCCTTCAGCATGATTGGTCTGATGGTTGCCGAAACCAAGCGCCCATCAAATCATGGAGAAAACGTTAACACAAAACACTCAAATAGCAAATTTAGATGTTATATTTGAAAATTGTGGGAAAACTATTGACTATTGAAAACGGTTGGCATACTCCCGAAAGAGCTGCTTCTGCACAATATAATGCAACAAATTGCAATGTAGTATCTCCCGTAATTCCAGAGTTATAGCCCCTACAAGATGTGTTCAGCTTCTGATAAAATTCAAGATGGCGCCCAAACCACGAGACCTAGGAGCAAAATATTTGTGATCGCCATATCATATTACATATTTCGTCACTTTCCGCGTCCAAATCCGTTACTTGAAAATTCAACTATTTTTGATTGACCGCTGGCGTCCATTTTGTCTTGGGGAGCAATTTCACGAATAGAAATTCAAGAGACCCTGACCCATTTGTCATTGTTGCAGAAACTTATAAAACAGCGCTATTCCATCAAGCGCCTCCGCTCAAAGTTTCTCAAATTTGACGATACATATCGCATGCTGATAGCAAAATCTAGAGTGTGAATGAGCAAGTACGGTTTAAACTAGTTCTCAACCCAGCGCCAAAAGGTCAATAGAGCACGAAATAAATGTGAGTCAATATACTGTTACTATACTATCTTCTGCGCATTGTGCCGTGAGGTCAATAGGGCTCGAGATGAGCTTTTATACAACTAAATGTGAGTGAATATACTAATACTATACTATCCTCTGCATTGCGCGGCAAGGTCAATGGGGCTCGAAATGCGTTTTTATACTAATAAATGTGAGTCAATATACTGTTACTATACTACCCTCTGCACATTGCGCCGCAGGGTCAATAGGGCTCGAAAGGCGCTTTTATACTACTAAATGTAAGTCAATATACTGTTACTATACCATCGTCTGCGTATTGCGCCGCAAGGTCAATAGGGCCCGAAATGCGCTTTTATACTACTGAATTTGAGTCAATATACTGTTTCTACACTATCCCCTGCGCATTGCGCCTAAAGGTTACAAAATTCAAGATGGCGGCCAACCCACGTTTAATAGGAGCAGAATTTTTGCATATTCCTGATTGTCATATCAGATAACATATTTCCACACTTTTCCCGTCCAAAACCGTTACTTGAAAATTTGACGATTTTGATTGGCCGATGGCGGCCATTTTGTTTTATGGAACAACTTTTCAAATATAAGATGGGAGGCCTTTATCCATTGATTACGTGTACCAAGTTTGGTGTTTGAGACCAATCACACCAATTTCCAATATGCACTAGATCTCCTCATGCCTAATACGTGTGTGAAGTTTGAGCATGATTGTCCTAATGATTGCGGAAAAACTATTGACGCTAGTTGGAAACTGTGCATAGTTCTGAAAGAGCTGCTCCTGCACAATATAATGCAACAAACTGCAATGCTGTACCTCCCGTAGATCCGAGTTATAGCCTGCATAAGATGTGTTCCGGTTTTTCAAAATTCAAGATGGCGGCCAAACTACGTGACCTAGGAGCAACATTTGAGAACATTCGTGATCGTCATATCAGATAACATATATTTCGACCCTTTTCCCGTCCAAATCCGTTACTTGAAAATCCGACGATTTTGATTGGTCGATGGCGGCCATTTTGTTTTAACTTTTCAAATAAGTCTTTGAGAGGACGTCATCCATTGATTAAGTGTACCAAGGTTCGTGTTGATTGCCCCATTGGTTTCAGAGGAGAAGAGTTTACAAGATTTTCTGGAAACGGGGTAAATCCAAGATGGCCGCTGAACCCCGCAACCAATCACTACCAATCCTCAATATGCACTTGCACTATACCTATCTAAAATGTGTGTGAAGTTTCAGCAAGATTGGCCTTATGGTTGCCAAGAACCAGCATCCATTAAATCATGGAGAATCCGTTAACAGAAAACACTCATTTTGCAAATTTGGATGAGTTACATTTGAGAATTGCGAGAAAACTATGATGCTAGGTGAAAATGGTTAGCATATTTCCGGAAGAGCTGCTTTTGCACAATATAATGCAACGAACTGCAATGCTGTACGTCCAGTAGTTCTAGAGTTATAGCCTCTTAAAGATGTGTTCCGTTTTTGACAAAATTCAAGATGGCGGCCAAACCATGTGACCTAGAAACAAACTTTTTGCATATTCGTGATCGCCATATCAGATAACATATATTCCGACACTTTTCCCGTCCAAATCCGTTACTTGAAAATCTGGCGATTTTGATTGGCCGATGGCGGCCATTTTGTTTAACGGAACAACTTTTCGAATAATAGTTTGAGAGGACTTAATCCATTGATTACGTGTGCCAAGTTTCGTGTCGATTGCCTCATTGGTTTCAGAGGAGAAGAGTTCACAAGATTTATTTGCAAACGAGGTAAATCCAAGATGGCCGCTGAACTCCGCGACCAATCACAACCAATTTCTAATATGCACTAGACCTCCACATGCCTATTACGTGTGCGAAGTTTGAGCGTGATTGGCCTGATGGTTGCCGAGACCCAGCGACCACCAAATCATGGAGAATCCGCTAACAGAAAACACTAAATTCGCAAATTTGGGACAGTTTCTTTTGAGAATTGCGGGAAAACTATTGAAGCGAGGTGAAAACTGTTGGCATACTTCCGAAAGAGCTACTCCTGCACAATATAATGCAATGAACTGTAATGCTGTACCTCCCGTAGTTCTAGAGTTGTAGCCTCTTAAATATGTGTTCCGTTTTCGACAAAATTCAAGATGGCGGCCAAACCACGTAACCTAGAAACATAATTTTTGCATATTCGTGATCGTCATATCAGATAACATATATTCCGACACTTTTTCCGTCCAAATTCGTTACTTGAAAATCCGACGATTTTGATTGGCTGATGGCGGCCATTTTGTTTAACGGAACAACTTTTCAAATAATAGTTTGAGAGGCCTTGATCCATTGATTACGTGTGCCAACTTTCGTGTCGATTGCCTCATTGGTTTCAGAGGAGAAGAGTTCACAAGATTTATTTGAAAACGAGGTAAATCCAAGATGGCCGCTGAACCATGCGACCAATCACAACCAATTTCTAATATGCAACAGATCTCCACATGTCTGATAATTGTGTGAAGTTTGAGCACGATTGGCCGAATGGTTGCTGAGATTTAGCAATCACAAAATCACGGAGAAGAATAAGAATAAGAATAAGAATAAGAACTAGAACTGCAAGCAGTTTTGGCGGCTTCCGACCTAGTGTGTGAATGAGCAAGTAGGGTTTAAACTAATTCTCAACCCAGCGACCATCAAATCATGGAGAATCCGTTAACAGAAAACACTCAATTCGCAAATTTGGATGAGTTATATTTGATGATTTGCTGAAAAACTATTGACGCTAGTTGGAAACTGCATAATTCTGAAAGAGCTGCTCCTGCACAATATAATGCAACAAACTGCAATGCTGTACCTCCCGTAGAGTTATAGCCTGCACAAGATGTGTTCCGGTTTTTCAAAATTCAAGATGGCGGCCAAACCACGTGACCTACGAGCAACATTGTAGCACATTCGTGATCGTCATATCAGATAACATATTTCCTGACACTTTTCCCGTCAAAATCCGTCACTTGAAAATTCGATCATTTTGATTGGTCGATGGCGGCCATCTTTTTTAACCGATGAACTTTATGAGTCATAATAAGGTAGAACTCTGTCCATTGATCATGTGTACCAAGTTTCACAACGATCGGAGCAGCGGTTTCAGAAGAGAAGATCAATGAAGGTTTGGAGCTTAATCCAATATGGCCGCCAAACCATTCAGCCAATCGAAAATATTCGCTTTCAGTGCAACAGACCATGGCCTTCCCGATATATCGCAGTGACCTAGAAATCCGTATCTATCAGGGTTCAAGAGAATAAGCCGTTGCAAAATTAAGAAAGTTTTTCACAGAATTCAAGATGGCGGCCAAACCACGTGACCTGGGAGCAAAATTTTTGCAGATTCGTGATCGCCATGTCCTATAACATATATTTCATAACTTTTCCGGTCAAAATCCGTTACATGAAAATCCGACCAATTTGATTGGTCGATGGCGGCCATCTTTTTTAATGGATGAAATTTTCAAATCTAAGAATGAGAGCACTCGATCCATTGATCATGGGTACCAAGTTTCACAACGATCTGCACAGCGGTTTCAGAGGAAATGATCTTAGAAGGTTTGACGTTAAATCCAATATGGCCGCCAAACCGTTCAACCAATCAAAAACATTTGCATTCAGTGCAACCGACCTTGGGCTTCTCGATACCCTAAAGTAATCTGGAAATCTGTATCTATCAGGGTTTAAGAGAATAAGCCATTGCAAAATTGGTAAAGTTTTTCACAAAATTCAAGATGGCGGCCAAACCACGTGATCTAGGAACATAATTTTTGCATATTCGTGATCGCCATATCAGATAACATATATTTCGACACTTTTCCCGTCCAAATCCGTTACTTGAAAATCCGACGATTTTGATTGGCCGATGGCGGCCATTTTGTTTTACGTAACAACTTTTCAAATACATCTTTGAGAGGCCTTTGTCCATTGATTACGTGTACCAAGTTTGGTGTTGATTGCTCTATTAGTTTCAGAGGAGAAGAGTTTACAAGATTTTTCTGAAAACGGGGTAAATCCAAGATGGCCGCTGAACCCTGCAACCAATCACAACCAATTTTCAATATGCAATAGATCTCCTCATGCCTAATACGTGTGTGAAGTTTGAGCAGGATTGGGCTGATGGTTGCTGAGAAATAGCACCCACAAAATCAGGGAGAATAATAATAATAATAATAATAATAATAATAATCCGAACAATTATAAGAAGTCTTCCGACTTTCGTCGGAAGCCTAATAATCCGAACAATAATAAGAAGTCTTCCGACTTTCGTCGGAAGCCTAATAAAAATAATAGAAAAAACAAGAAAAATCAAAACAATCTTAATAAGTCGTCCAAGTGAATTGGAAA
This sequence comes from Hanleya hanleyi, assembly GCA_036873755.1. Classification (NCBI taxonomy): domain Eukaryota; kingdom Metazoa; phylum Mollusca; class Polyplacophora; order Lepidopleurida; family Hanleyidae; genus Hanleya; species Hanleya hanleyi. The sequence continues at coordinate 60,247 of JAVTVY010048338.1, read as the reverse complement.
CCTTAATAAAAGACTGAAAATATCGGTTTTACGTCCTTCTGGTTCGGCATCTTCATAACATCAACTAGAACTGCAAGCAGTTATGATGGCTTCCATATCTAGGCTGTCTTTGCAATTGCGATAGCCATATTTCATGCGCAGATACTTGTGGTGTGCGTTTAACAGCCGTCTAGCCACCCCGTGGAACGTGCAGGCTCATTTACTCCACTGTTGGAAACATGAAAAAAATGCAGAAATGGCTTCAGAGTTTCAGAAAGCACTTTTTTTGGTCGGCGGCACGTGGGAAACACGTTTCTGGCCTTCGTTTGCGTCCTAGACGGCTCCTTCATCGAAATCAAAATGTTAGTACGTTGAAATAGGTACACAAAACGGTCCCTGGAGTCCAGACAAAGACTTGAATGAAGAAAGTTGAGCTTGGAAATTGGTCGCCCGGAGATAGCGCCTCTCACAGTCTGCTTTTGTGAAGTATAGTTTCATCCACATACTCAGACCTACTCAAATTTGACGTTCTACCATACCTCCGAAACCATTAGAACGATCATGCTGTACTTTCACTGTCATCATATCAGTAATACAAGGAGTATGTACGCCAAAACTAAGAATAATCTGACTCGCCGTTTGTGTAATATTGAACAAAATTACTTCTCAAATTATGGGATGTTCGGATTTTATTTGAAAATCTGACAACTTTGATTCCTCTATAGCGGCAAAACTATTAGAGCTACGAAAAAAATGGATGGCACATTTGTGAAAGAGTTGCTTATGGAGAATAGAATGCAACAAATTAGAAGCCTGTATCTCTCACGGTTCAAGAGTTACAGCTCTTCAAACATCAGCTAAATGTGTTCCGTTTTTCACAAAATCCAAGATGGCGGCCAAACCACCTGACCTAGAAGCAAAATTGTTGCATATTCGTGATCTCCATATCATATAACATATATTTTGTCACTTTCCCCGTCCAAATCCGTTACTTGAAAATTCGGCCATTTTGATTGGTCGCTGGCGGCCATTTTGTTTTCCGAGGCAACTTTTCAAATAGAGGATTGAGATACCCTGATCCATTGATTATATGTACCAAATTTCGTCTTGATTGCTTCACTGGTTCCAGAGGAGTAGAGTTTAGAAGATTTTTTTTAAAACGGAGTAAATCCAAGATGGCCGCTGAACCCTGTGACCAATCACAACCAATTTTCAATATGCACTAGATCTCCACATGTCTAATAGGTGTGTGAAGTTTGAGCATGATCGGTTTGACGATTGCTGAGATTTAGCACCCACAAAATCAGGGAGAATAATAATAATAATAATAATCCGAACAATAATAAGAAGTCTTCCGACTTTCGTCGGAAGCCTAATAAAAATAATAGAAAAAACAAGAAAAATCAGAACAATCTTAATAAGTCGTCCAAGTGAATTGGAAACCTTAATAAAAGACTGAAAATATCGGTTTTGCGTCCTTCTGGTTCGGCATCTTCATAACATCAACTAGAACTGCAAGCAGTTATGATGGCTTCCATATCTAGGCTGTCTTTGCAATTGCGATAGCCATATTTCATGCGCAGATACTTGTGGTGTGCGTTTAACAGCCGTCTAGCCACCCCGTGGAACGTGCAGGCTCATTTACTCCACTGTTGGAAACATGAAAAAAATGCAGAAATGGCTTCAGAGTTTCAGAAAGCACTTTTTTTGGTCGGCGGCACGTGGGAAACACGTTTCTGGCCTTCGTTTGCGTCCTAGACGGCTCCTTCATCGAAATCAAAATGTTAGTACGTTGAAATAGGTACACAAAACGGTCCCTGGAGTCCAGACAAAGACTTGAATGAAGAAAGTTGAGCTTGGAAATTGGTCGCCCGGAGATAGCGCCTCTCACAGTCTGCTTTTGTGAAGTATAGTTTCATCCACATACTCAGACCTACTCAAATTTGACGTTCTACCATACCTCCGAAACCATTAGAACGATCATGCTGTACTTTCACTGTCATCATATCAGTAATACAAGGAGTATGTACGCCAAAACTAAGAATAATCTGACTCGCCGTTTGTGTAATATTGAACAAAATTACTTCTCAAATTATGGGATGTTCGGATTTTATTTGAAAATCTGACAACTTTGATTCCTCTATAGCGGCAAAACTATTAGAGCTACGAAAAAAATGGATGGCACATTTGTGAAAGAGTTGCTTCTGGAGAATAGAATGCAACAAATTAGAAGCCTGTATCTCTCACGGTTCAAGAGTTACAGCTCTTCAAACATCAGCTAAATGTGTTCCGTTTTTCACAAAATCCAAGATGGCGGCCAAACCACCTGACCTAGAAGCAAAATTGTTGCATATTCGTGATCTCCATATCATATAACATATATTTTGTCACTTTCCCCGTCCAAATCCGTTACTTGAAAATTCGGCCATTTTGATTGGTCGCTGGCGGCCATTTTGTTTTCCGAGGCAACTTTTCAAATAGAGGATTGAGATACCCTGATCCATTGATTATATGTACCAAATTTCGTCTTGATTGCTTCACTGGTTCCAGAGGAGTAGAGTTTAGAAGATTTTTTTTAAAACGGAGTAAATCCAAGATGGCCGCTGAACCCTGTGACCAATCACAACCAATTTTCAATATGCACTAGATCTCCACATGTCTAATATGTGTGTGAAGTTTGAGCATGATCGGTTTGACGATTGCTGAGATTTAGCACCCACAAAATCAGGGAGAATAATAATAATAATAATCCGAACAATAATAAGAAGTCTTCCGACTTTCGTCGGAAGCCTAATAAAAATAATAGAAAAAACAAGAAAAATCAAAACAATCTTAATAAGTCGTCCAAGTGAATTGGAAACCTTAATAAAAGACTGAAAATATCGGTTTTACGTCCTTCTGGTTCGGCATCTTCATAACATCAACTAGAACTGCAAGCAGTTATGATGGCTTCCATATCTAGGCTGTCTTTGCAATTGCGATAGCCATATTTCATGCGCAGATACTTGTGGTGTGCGTTTAACAGCCGTCTAGCCACCCCGTGGAACGTGCAGGCTCATTTACTCCACTGTTGGAAACATGAAAAAAATGCAGAAATGGCTTCAGAGTTTCAGAAAGCACTTTTTTTGGTCGGCGGCACGTGGGAAACACGTTTCTGGCCTTCGTTTGCGTCCTAGACGGCTCCTTCATCGAAATCAAAATGTTAGTACGTTGAAATAGGTACACAAAACGGTCCCTGGAGTCCAGACAAAGACTTGAATGAAGAAAGTTGAGCTTGGAAATTGGTCGCCCGGAGATAGCGCCTCTCACAGTCTGCTTTTGTGAAGTATAGTTTCATCCACATACTCAGACCTACTCAAATTTGACGTTCTACCATACCTCCGAAACCATTAGAACGATCATGCTGTACTTTCACTGTCATCATATCAGTAATACAAGGAGTATGTACGCCAAAACTAAGAATAATCTGACTCGCCGTTTGTGTAATATTGAACAAAATTACTTCTCAAATTATGGGATGTTCGGATTTTATTTGAAAATCTGACAACTTTGATTCCTCTATAGCGGCAAAACTATTAGAGCTACGAAAAAAATGGATGGCACATTTGTGAAAGAGTTGCTTCTGGAGAATAGAATGCAACAAATTAGAAGCCTGTATCTCTCACGGTTCAAGAGTTACAGCTCTTCAAACATCAGCTAAATGTGTTCCGTTTTTCACAAAATCCAAGATGGCGGCCAAACCACCTGACCTAGAAGCAAAATTGTTGCATATTCGTGATCTCCATATCATATAACATATATTTTGTCACTTTCCCCGTCCAAATCCGTTACTTGAAAATTCGGCCATTTTGATTGGTCGCTGGCGGCCATTTTGTTTTCCGAGGCAACTTTTCAAATAGAGGATTGAGATACCCTGATCCATTGATTATATGTACCAAATTTCGTCTTGATTGCTTCACTGGTTCCAGAGGAGTAGAGTTTAGAAGATTTTTTTTAAAACGGAGTAAATCCAAGATGGCCGCTGAACCCTGTGACCAATCACAACCAATTTTCAATATGCACTAGATCTCCACATGTCTAATATGTGTGTGAAGTTTGAGCATGATCGGTTTGACGATTGCTGAGATTTAGCACCCACAAAATCAGGGAGAATAATAATAATAATAATAATCCGAACAATAATAAGAAGTCTTCCGACTTTCGTCGGAAGCCTAATAAAAATAATAGAAAAAACAAGAAAAATCAGAACAATCTTAATAAGTCGTCCAAGTGAATTGGAAACCTTAATAAAAGACTGAAAATATCGGTTTTGCGTCCTTCTGGTTCGGCATCTTCATAACATGAACTAGAACTGCAATCAGTTATGATGGCTTCCATATCTAGGCTGTCTTTGCAATTGCGATAGCCATATTTCATGCGCAGATACTTGTGGTGTGCGTTTAACAGCCGTCTAGCCACCCCGTGGAACGTGCAGGCTCATTTACTCCACTGTTGGAAACATGAAAAAAATGCAGAAATGGCTTCAGAGTTTCAGAAAGCACTTTTTTTGGTCGGCGGCACGTGGGAAACACGTTTCTGGCCTTCGTTTGCGTCCTAGACGGCTCCTTCGTCGAAATCAAAATGTTAGTACGTTGAAATAGGTACACAAAACGGTCCCTGGAGTCCAGACAAAGACTTGAATGAAGAAAGTTGAGCTTGGAAATTGGTCGCCCGGAGATAGCGCCTCTCACAGTCTGCTTTTGTGAAGTATAGTTTCATCCACATACTCAGACCTACTCAAATTTGACGTTCTACCATACCTCCGAAACCATTAGAACGATCATGCTGTACTTTCACTGTCATCATATCAGTAATACAAGGAGTATGTACGCCAAAACTAAGAATAATCTGACTCGCCGTTTGTGTAATATTGAAAATCTGACAACTTTGATTCCTCTATAGCGGCAAAACTATTAGAGCTACGAAAAAAATGGATGGCACATTTGTGAAAGAGTTGCTTCTGGAGAATAGAATGCAACAAATTAGAAGCCTGTATCTCTCACGGTTCAAGAGTTACAGCTCTTCAAACATCAGCTAAATGTGTTCCGTTTTTCACAAAATCCAAGATGGCGGCCAAACCACCTGACCTAGAAGCAAAATTGTTGCATATTCGTGATCTCCATATCATATAACATATATTTTGTCACTTTCCCCGTCCAAATCCGTTACTTGAAAATTCGGCCATTTTGATTGGTCGCTGGCGGCCATTTTGTTTTCCGAGGCAACTTTTCAAATAGAGGATTGAGATACCCTGATCCATTGATTATATGTACCAAATTTCGTCTTGATTGCTTCACTGGTTCCAGAGGAGTAGAGTTTAGAAGATTTTTTTTAAAACGGAGTAAATCCAAGATGGCCGCTGAACCCTGTGACCAATCACAACCAATTTTCAATATGCACTAGATCTCCACATGTCTAATATGTGTGTGAAGTTTGAGCATGATCGGTTTGACGATTGCTGAGATTTAGCACCCACAAAATCAGGGAGAATAATAATAATAATAATCCGAACAATAATAAGAAGTCTTCCGACTTTCGTCGGAAGCCTAATAAAAATAATAGAAAAAACAAGAAAAATCAAAACAATCTTAATAAGTCGTCCAAGTGAATTGGAAACCTTAATAAAAGACTGAAAATATCGGTTTTACGTCCTTCTGGTTCGGCATCTTCATAACATCAACTAGAACTGCAAGCAGTTATGATGGCTTCCATATCTAGGCTGTCTTTGCAATTGCGATAGCCATATTTCATGCGCAGATACTTGTGGTGTGCGTTTAACAGCCGTCTAGCCACCCCGTGGAACGTGCAGGCTCATTTACTCCACTGTTGGAAACATGAAAAAAATGCAGAAATGGCTTCAGAGTTTCAGAAAGCACTTTTTTTGGTCGGCGGCACGTGGGAAACACGTTTCTGGCCTTCGTTTGCGTCCTAGACGGCTCCTTCATCGAAATCAAAATGTTAGTACGTTGAAATAGGTACACAAAACGGTCCCTGGAGTCCAGACAAATACTTGAATGAAGAAAGTTGAGCTTGGAAATTGGTCGCCCGGAGATAGCGCCTCTCACAGTCTGCTTTTGTGAAGTATAGTTTCATCCACATACTCAGACCTACTCAAATTTGACGTTCTACCATACCTCCGAAACCATTAGAACGATCATGCTGTACTTTCACTGTCATCATATCAGTAATACAAGGAGTATGTACGCCAAAACTAAGAATAATCTGACTCGCCGTTTGTGTAATATTGAACAAAATTACTTCTCAAATTATGGGATGTTCGGATTTTATTTGAAAATCTGACAACTTTGATTCCTCTATAGCGGCAAAACTATTAGAGCTACGAAAAAAATGGATGGCACATTTGAAAGAGTTGCTTCTGGAGAATAGAATGCAACAAATTAGAAGCCTGTATCTCTCACGGTTCAAGAGTTACAGCTCTTCAAACATCAGCTAAATGTGTTCCGTTTTTCACAAAATCCAAGATGGCGGCCAAACCACCTGACCTAGAAGCAAAATTGTTGCATATTCGTGATCTCCATATCATATAACATATATTTTGTCACTTTCCCCGTCCAAATCCGTTACTTGAAAATTCGGCCATTTTGATTGGTCGCTGGCGGCCATTTTGTTTTCCGAGGCAACTTTTCAAATAGAGGATTGAGATACCCTGATCCATTGATTATATGTACCAAATTTCGTCTTGATTGCTTCACTGGTTCCAGAGGAGTAGAGTTTAGAAGATTTTTTTTAAAACGGAGTAAATCCAAGATGGCCGCTGAACCCTGTGACCAATCACAACCAATTTTCAATATGCACTAGATCTCCACATGTCTAATATGTGTGTGAAGTTTGAGCATGATCGGTTTGACGATTGCTGAGATTTAGCACCCACAAAATCAGGGAGAATAATAATAATAATAATCCGAACAATTATAAGAAGTCTTCCGACTTTCGTCGGAAGCCTAATAATAAGAATAATAATAATAATCCGAACAATAATAAGAAGTCTTCCGATTTTCATCGGAAGCCTAATAATAATAATCCGAACAATAATAAAGAAGTCTTCCGATCTTCATCGGAAGCCTTAATAATAAAATAAAATAAAAAACGTAAGCAACTGTACCGTACTCAAAATTGTGTCCATTTCTCTGTGCTTCCGGCACGGGCATATCCAAAGATTATATAAGAATAAACCAGCAATAGTTCAGGGAGATCTGTATTAAAAAGCTTGGCAGCTGTAACTCAATAGAGGAGTCTCCGAACTGTCAGTCTACGAGTAATTTGCCCTTGCCCGCTAGTAGGCGCTCGAGTCAGGGGGGACAAAAGCTGGACTGGATAACATGTAAAGAGATAGGGCGGCCTGAAATAGTGACATCAATTGAGCAAACGGCATTTCCAAGAACTTCAAAATTGAGTTGGGTGGCATGACAGATCACCCTTGTCAATTTAATATTTTTTGTATTTGCACATATCCACGTTCAAGACGACATTTTGTATTGTAACGCCAACGACGTCATTAGATAAAGCGTAATGCCCTTTCTTTTACGTCATGATGCCATCTTTATATCCGATTGTCGCATGACGTCACAATATAACGTTGCTACAAGAGCGATACATTGTATAGGTTTTGTCCTATCCGACTCAAACGCCCACTGGCGGACAGGAGCAAATACTCTTACCATCACAGTTTGGAGACTTCCTTATTATAAGCTGGAACTTCTTGACGAAAATTACCTCGTCTTCAATATGCTAATAGATAAGCCCATATATATGACCCACAAACAGTTTAACGTTTTTCCATGAAATTCCGAAGACATCTAAACTGGCGGCCATGATGACGTCACTATGACATCTTTTTGAAAGCCATTTTTCACCTAGCTTTTGACCCGATTTAAAAAAAAATTGTCGATATTTTCCCTGGTAAATTTATTGATATGATAGAGAGGATTTGCGAAAAAGTCAGAAAGTTTAAGCTCTCATCTTTCCGGGGCCGAGGGTGAATTGTTCGGTTATGTCATTCCCTCCCACTGTTGCCTGGCCTGTGGGATATTGGATGGTCGATGTCTACGTATACATTTTTTCAATAAATTATGAAAATTAATGAATATATATCTTATATATATTTTTTTAATCAAATTTTTTTCGTTTTTTTTTCTGGGTGTATTTCTCTTTCATCTTTGGCTCAAGAAAAGTCATTCCCTAAAATATCAAACCGAGTTACTACAGTTTTTAATTATCTATATATCCTACCCTGTCCTCTATGACATAGAATTTTATTATGACATAGAATTTTATTCTATGTCATAGAGGACAGGGTATGATAGATAATTAAAAACTGTAGTAATTCGATTTGATATTTTAGGGAATGACTTTTATTGAGACAAAGATGAAAGAGAAATACACCCAGAAAAAAAAGATTAAAAAAAATGATTAAAATTTTTATATATATATATATATTCATTAATTTTCATAATTTATTGACAAAATTTATACGTAGACATCGACCAGCCAATATCCCATAGGCCAGGCAACTGTGTTCCCTCCCCAATGCCAGATTAGGTTATTAAAGAAAGGTGGGGTAATAGTAATCAGCATATAATAATAGTATCAGTTCGTATATGTCCTGCAGAAAGATCGTAAACTATTTCTATGAATATAAAATCCCCGTTATCACACCATAAAAACCCATGATAATGCATAGAATAGAATGGGATCAGGTTTTATCCGAAGAGGTGAAACAACAATGCAAAAACTGAAATGTTTCCCCAAGATTTACACAGCGCTGGTGAGTGGTTCTGAGGGGTACACTTTAGAGAATAACTAGTTGCAGCCGAGTGAACTGCCCTAAAGATGAGTGGTTCTGATGGGTACACTTTAGAGAATAACTACTTGCAACCGAGTGTTGCAACCGAGTGTACTGTCCTAAAGGTACGAGTTCAAGGCAAAAACTAATGGATAAACGCGAAACGCGAGTTCGAAGTTCACCAGTGGGAATTTATCATATACGTCACAGAAACGACAAGAAGATGCGCGCGTGTACAGTCCAAAGTTCACAGAGTGTCTTAAAAAAATGGAATGGACGGGGATACGAAAGTCTGATCCATTATCAAGATAGCAAACGTAGTAACTACAACAATAAACAATAAAATCATTCTTCCTCCAGTACCACAGCAAAGTACAATGCAATACTGTATGTTTATCGCACGACTTGTCTGTGCATGAATATAATTTATAATATACCGCCAAAACTGATCAAATAAAAGTATGGGTTCTAGTCGCGATTACACATTCCGTATGACTTTATTCTTCGGTAAAACTTACCGACTGAGCAATTACTCTAGGGAGCAGACGAAAAATGATGTGAGTACATACACCAGCCCGTTAGTGTTATATAATATAGCATGGTACAATCGCTCGCAAAAGGTTAAAAACATCCGTGCATTTCCGTTTTGTAAGATCGGTAGATGAAAAATGGCGTCCAAGGGCAAATTCCCCTATACCCAAGATTCAAGATTCAAGAATTTATTGTACGCGACACTCAATGCTGAGCAGAGTACAACGAATGACATAACATTACCAACAATTACATTTTAAATTTGAACAATAAAGTATACATAACAAAAGATATATATATACATTTAGCTATATCATGGTATTGGTATAAAGGGCGCTGTAAATGTATAGACTTACAAGCAGGAATTTTTTACCCATCCCCTGCTACTACATGTACTATATTCTGACTGCGGCCGCATATCTAATGTCTATTTGCGAACCACGCATGAATAGATTTACATATCATATTAATGAAAGAAGCATCTGTTGAAGACATAATAAATATAAATTTGTCTCTATTAGATAAGTTGTCAAAAATCGAGTAATTTGCCTTAATCTGTGAGAATAAGATAGCTCTATCGGCGCTGTGTAGGGAACATGGCAACACAAAGTGCATTTCATCCTCGACAAGATTACAGTCACTGCATAGACGCTGCTAGCTAAGATTCATAGCGTCTCCCTTCCCTCAACGTTGAGGGAAGGGAGACGCTATGAATCTTAGCTAAGACGCTGCTCGACGGAAAATGGACGGCTTTGCATGTCGACCTACCTCGATTTTTAATTTATGGTTGCTAAGTCTAAGTTTCGTGAAGGATTTTCTAGTAGCAGTATTTTTGCATAAAGTAAGATATGGTTCGAATTTTATTTTCTCTTTGAATAACCGATAGGTTCTCATCTTGTTGTTTGAGTGCTCATTATTCTTGTTATCCTGGAGTGACCAGTTGAAACAATTATCGAATAAGGAATCAAGGGATAACTTGATTACCCGGCACTGTGTGTTGTCAATACTAATATTAAGCTTGTCAAGCAGAAAAAAATCAGGTTGGTAGAGCCAACCAACTTTCTTAACAATAATGTTTGCTCCAGCAAAGCATGATAGGTCAGCCTATCCGTACATTTGCTTAAAGCCGGCATGACCTTCGTGCATTAAATAAGGTCATGTCAGCTTTAAGTAATGATAGTATTTAGTTGCTCGCAGGACCATGTCATATAATAGTGGGTAGAGACCAAGTTCGCCACAAACTCCCCATCTAGTTGGTAACTCCCCAATCTAGTTGGTGGACACCCAGGGACCAGTGTTGTTTAATTGTTTGTGGACCCGGATGATAAGAAGACTAAAATCATAGCGCCATCTATACACTCTGGACGCAAAGACGACAACTCGGGGCAATAACTCTGTTGGTCGCTGCCCCAATGAGTGTACTGTGTGTAGGAGTACTGTGGTGGACATTTTTTTCTTTTTTTATTGATTTTGTGGATTTTACTATGGGGTGCGGCATCTTATCCTGTACAAGACAATGGTTGGGGTCTCGTGGCCATGGGGTGACTTTTGTTGTAAAGTTATGATAAGGTATGCGCAGTAAATAGCCAAATCGGGGGTTGGCGTTTTCGTGTCGAGGTGGATTATCCGTGGTCCGAATAGGCCATTGGGAGGTGTCAATGTCTTGCACCTGTAGGGGAACGTCCGACTGGATAGGTGTGGCGTGGAAGGAAGGCTATGGCGTGCATGCGCAGTCGAAGAGTAGTAGTCAAAGTGGGCATTTTGGAGGAGCGCAAGATAGTATTTGAGAGATCGAGGGGCTATATCGCATCCAAATAGGGCGTGTAGGAGCTCATGTTGAAGCTGTTGTGTAGGCTACGACTTGAGGGATGTCCATGTCATCAGTGACGTCATTGGTGACTTCATCATTAGGAGTAGTATCGAAAGCGGAAATTTTTTGGGTGTGTGGGTTGTGTGAGGTGTCATGGTGAAGCACTCGTGTAGGAGCGTCAGACAGGATTGGTGGGGCCTGGAAGTAAAGGGTATGGCGCGAGGGCATAGACGGGGAATTGCGAGAAAAGGACATGCAAATGAACTTTTTAGCTTCTAGATGGACCACAATTAGCCCGAATGGGGTGCGGGAGGTGTCATAGTGAAGCACTCGTGGAGGAGCCTCCGACTGGACTGGTGGGTCGTGGAAGTAGGGGCTATGGCGCTCATGCGCAGTGGTAAAATTGCATTGGAATGGACGTTTTCAGGTCGAGATGCCCCACTATTGGTCCGAATGGGTCGTATGAGTTGTCATCTTGAAGCGTTCATGGGGGAGCATCCGACTGGATGGATGTGCAGTGGAAGTACCGCCCATCTGCGCATGCGCAGTAGAAAAGGTGCATTGGAATGGCCGTTTTGATTGCGAGATAGTTCAATATTGGTCCGAATGGGTCGTGTGAGGTATACTAGCCAAGCACTCGTGGACTCGGACTGGGGGTGATATGCGCCTGCGCACACGGGGAGTAATAAAGAAAGTGGAGATTCGGAAGTGCAAAGGAGTGTGTTTGGGGAGAGGTGGCCATGTTCGCTCTCGCTACTTGGTGGAGTTACATGAGCTTATGTGTGTGTGTGTGTGTGTGTGCTGTAGGAGGATGACGGAGGGCAGGACGCTGAGGAGGAGGAGGATGCTGAATGCGAGTGAGGGAGTCATTGATCATATAAAGTTGTTTGTAAACCATTAACCTCAGGTTGTATCCAAACATGAGTGGTGTCCTATTGAAGATGTTATCGGGTATAGCCAGAATGGTGGTGATACGCGTGCGCATGCAGGGAAGTTGCGGAGGTGCTGGCTATGCCACATGCACTTCAAGGTAATATGCATAGCAATACTTGTAGCTAGAGAAGGAGAATCTCACGCAACGCCTTAACGCCTGTGTTAACGCATTAACGCCTATGTTAAAGCCTCAACGCTTTATCTTAACCCTATCTGGCCTGGGCTTTTTGGGACCTGTCCAGGCCTGGGGGGGGGGGCGAAATAGCCCCCCTAATTATTTTTCTTACCCCTTGAGCTAGGGAGCTGAAACTTATTACACTATACCCTTGGGTTAAGCTCTACCAGAAAATGTAAAAAAAATCCAATATGGCCGCTTTGATGACGTCACAGTAACGTCATTTTCAAAAACGGCATTTTTTATTTTTGCAATTTCTCCACAAAAACTGAATGAAAAATTAGCAAATATTAATGTAATATGAAATAAAATAGTTTGTGCCCACTTCTCATAGCGGAAAAACAGAAATTTTGAAGAAATATATCAAAAACATCATTTTGTGGTACCCCAAGTGGTCGCCATCTTGAATTTACCCATGATCCTCTGCGCGGGGGGTTATGCAAATAGGCTCAGAATGACCCCAAGAAAATAAACTATAAAGTCACGGAGTTTCAGCTCTCCATTTTTATCCGTTCCGGAGATAATGCAGAAAGTTTGGTAGGGGGGCCATAATGGCCCCCCCGGCCAGATAGGGTTAACGCCTTAACACCCTAGCATAATGAATTGACGCCATGATGCAGACAGATGAGAGAAAGAAAGATCAACTCGTTCACAAGTTTTCATATAGTTTATTCTCCCGAATGTTACATCATACCCAAGCTGGGGAGCCGCGTTGGATATGTCTACAATTCAAGTATGCTCTTGTCCAATCAGAGACCGCCATTTGGCGCTGCATCTGTCATATTCGTTCTTGCCCGTTAGATGTATTCTCGGCTGCTCTTGTCCAGTCAGAAATCGCCATTTCAGAAAAGTTCAATCTTCGGCCATGTTCGCTCTGAACCGTTTGTTCTAATCGTCGTCGGGCAGACCAGGATACTGTAAAGGTAACATATCCTGGAACAGCTGTTTGCGCATTTTGATCGCATTTTGCAGGGCCTTGGTGGGTGACAGTCCCATATCCTCTCACAAGTGAAGTTTGGTCTTCATGATGGACCTGTGCGTTTGGTCGCCTTCCATTTCAAACGGTAGCAGACTATACCTTTCATAGATCGCCATGTCTGTTTTTCTGATACAGGGGCGCATTTTGATGTACGCCTGTTGTAAGTTATCCTGACCATCGTCTTCCATCACCGCAGCGTGAGTATTAATAGCTTCATGCACAATTCGATCCCAGAAGGTAGGTTCTTCCTCATTTTCCTGGGATGTAGGCTGACTATCTGAGGTCAAGCTCTCCGTATCAATCTATAGAGTCTCAGCAGTCTCCCTTTCGGTATCAATGGGTATCAGTCGGTGGACTTAGCTGAAATATTCTCAGAATCCGCCTCAATGGACTCCTCGGTGTCTTCAATCTCATGTATATTCTTCTGGTGTCGCATCTGGTGAACGTGCGTTTGCACCCAGAGCATGTATAACGCATGTTGACAGTTGAACGTCGACTGTGCACGTTTTTGGGATACGCTTGCTTTTATGGAAAGTAACGCCCGCCAAAGCCTAGCTTAACGCTTCAACACCCAGGTGAAATAGCTCAGAAGTTCTGATTGTCCTAGATATTCCATGGAATTGACACTAATTCATCGGAATGCGGTGATGCCCGTCAACGCCCGTCGTTACGCCTTAACGCCCTATCGTAACGACTTAACGCAGTCTCAACGCCTTAACATCCTATCTTCGAGCATTAACGCCTTAGTTTAACGCCCTAGGTTAACGCCGTAACGAGCTCTAACGCCTTAACGCATGTGTGGTACACCCTGTACCCTATAGCCCGTCGAGCATAGGGTACGCCAGGGTGTGGGTGTACCACATATGCTCTGAGTGCGAACGCACGTTCACCAGACATTACGATATAATGCGACACCAGAAGAATATACATGGTGTAAAATATCGACTTTTTAGCCACCATACTTTTATGTAAAGATCGATTTTTCAGCCACCACACAGTAATTGTGCATGTATTATGATGTGTTCTAATTTTCAGTGCTATTGCCGATAATTTATTTCATGATCTTTTAGGTCAGGTATTGTAAAACGTCGATGTACACAGTTGAGAAACAGTTATATATGGTTTGATATTGCATGGTTGTGTAATTGCACTGAATTTGTACTTTGTGATTCCCGAGTCTGATGAGGATGTTTTAGTTTTGAGACAGATAGCGATTCGAGTTGTCATTGTACTGGAATTTGATAGGTCGGCATGCACCCACATTCATACAGGACAGTATAAAAGAGAATGTTTGGCGATTTCAAATCAGAGTTTATTCCATCATACTCTCCTACACACCACCGGTAGAGTTCACAAATTACGTGAAACATTGTAGCTGGTTTGAAATGCATATATAGTAAAAACTGTAGGCCTATCTTCATACATTTCTGTTGTGTTGTTCTCCATTTTAAGTCCAGAGAAAACCACTGGCCGGACCGGAGTTTTTTGAGGGCTTATGTAATTTCACCTGGGAATGTCGACGCCCCATACAAGCCCACTTTCCCTCGGCACCCACAGATTACAATGGAATTGTCATTTGAAGACACTGAGCAGTCCATTGAGGCGACTACTGAGACTATGCCAGCTGATACTGAGAGTCCGCCGACTGATACCGAAAGAGAGACTGCTGAGAGACTATCTACTGATAGGGAGAGCTTGACCTCATATAGTCAACCTACATCCCAGGGGAGTGAGAAAAAAACCTACCTTCTGGGAACGTTTTGTGCATGAAGCTATTAATACTCACGCTGTGACGATCTAATCGAAGACGCCGGGCAAGATAACTTACAACAGGTGTACACCAAAATGCGCCCCCTGCATCAGAAAAACAGCCATAGCGATCTATGAACGGTATAGTCTGCTACCGTTTGAAATGAAAGGCGACCCCACGCACAGGCCCATCATGGAGACCAAGCATCACTTGGAAGAGGATATGGGACTATCACCCACCGAGGCTCTGCTAAATGCGATCAAAATGCACGAATGGATATTTTGAGTCATCCAGGCGATAAAATTATCAAAATGCGCAAACATCTCTTCCAGTACATGTTGCCGTTACAGTATCCTGGCCTGTCCGACGACGATTAGAACAAACCGATCAGAGCGAACATGGCCGAAGATTGACCTTTCTGAAATGGCGATTTCTGATTGGACAAGAACAGCCGAGAATACATCTAACGGGCAAGAACGAATATGGCAGATGCAGCGCCAAACGGCGGTCTCTGATTGGATAAGAGCATACTTGAATTGTAAACATATCCAACGTGGATCCCCCAGCTTGGGTATGATGTACCATTGGGGAGAATAAACTGCATGAAAACTTGTGAACGATTTGATCCTTCTTTCTCTCGTCTGTCTGCATCATGGCGTCAAGGTGCTATGCTAGGACGTTAAGATAAAGCGTTAAGGAGTTAAAATAGGATTTAATGCGTTAACATAGGCGTTAAGGCGCTGCAAGTATTGCTATGCATATAACCTTGAAGTGCCTGAGGCACAGTCAACACCTCCGCAACTCCCTTTCTCTACTACTTCTCATTGGGCATGCGCACGCGTATCACCACCATTCTGGCTCCACCCGATAAGAGCTTCAATGGGACATCACTCATGGTTGGATACAGCCTGAAGCTAATAGTTTACAGACGACTTTATATGACCATTCACTCACTCACTCACTCGCATTCCTCCTCCTCCTCTTCCTTCACTTCCTCCTCTCCTCCTCCTCCGCCACCACCAAACACACACACCTACACACATACACTGAGGTAACTCCATCAAGTAGCGAAAGCGAACATGGTCACCTCTCCCCAAATGCGCTCCTTTGCACTTCTGAATCTCCCCTTTCTCTACTACTCCCCGGGTGCGTAGGCGCATATTACTCCCAGTCTGATTGTAGTCCACGAGTGCTTGACTAGTATACCTCACACGACCCATTCTGACCATCTGACCATCTCGACACCAAAACGGCCATTTCAATGCACTTTTTTATATTGTGCATGTGTAGATGGGCGGTATTTCCACTACATATCCATCAAGTCGGCAACTCCCCCACGAACGCTCAAGATGACACCCCATACAACCCATTCGGAACAACATTGGGTCATCTCGACTCCAAAACGTCCATTGTATTCTATTACCACTGCGCATGAGCGATAGCCCCTACTTCCACGATCCACCAGTCCAGTCGGAGGCTCCTGCACGGGTGCTTCACTATGACACCTGCCGCACCCCATTCGGACCAATAGTGGTCCATCTCGAGGCTAAAACGTCCATTACCATGTCCTTTTCCCGCAAGTCCATGTCTACGCAAGCGCGCCATACCCTCTACTTCCACGCCCAAGCAGTCTTGTGTGACGCTCCTCTGCGAGTGCTTCACTATATGACACCTCACATTTCCCATTCGAACCAAGAATGGCCCCTCAATCACTCAAACACACCCCCACGTACCACCAAAATTCCCGCTTTCGCTACTACTCCTAATGATGACGTCACTAATGACGTCACTGATGACATGAACATATCTCAAGTCGTGGTCTACACCGCAAGAGCTTCAATATGAGACCCTACACGCACTATTTGGATGCGATATTGCCCCTCAATCTCTCAAACGCCCTTGCGCTCCTCGAAAATGCCCAATTTCGCTACTACTCCTCGACTGAGCATACGCGCCATAGCCTTTCTTTCACGCCACACCTGTCCAGCCGGACGCTCCCCCACAGTTGCTACACATCGACACCTCCCATGACCGACTCGGATTCCATAGCTAAATGTAGTGTAACGAAAGTGCAGAAATGCAAGCGACCCCTTGGGTTCTCCTTTAATAAATCACAGCTGGTGTTTGGACATGTGACTACGGTGAAAACGAAAATGACATTGTGTTTACGTGTGCGGTTCGCTTACCTGATGGAATTCAACGCTGTAATTTTCCTATAATGAACTACAATGATCCAGGAGACAGTCAATGCCTCGAAATCCCGGTTAAATTATCTCAAACGATCAGATGGGACGGCGAAAGGAACCATGGTAAAGCTGGCTGCTTCGCTGTTGATGACGTCAGTCAGGAAGGCGGAAGTGTTGAAGCGATAATATGCAAATGTAGGACAGTGAACTTTGCGGTCGTCGTGTGAATTACCTAGTGAGAGTTGGAAGCTGATATTTATCAGTTACGTCCGCTATGAATTATGGTTTGTTCCTCCATAGCCCTATTTTCCCAGCGAAGTCCAGATAAACTGATCGGGAAGTGTTGTGTAATGACATTAAAGGGGGCGCTGGTATCGTCGACTTCTGTTTCTACCTTTATCCGCAGAAGAGCGGTAGGCCTATATAAGACAGGCTCCCGCTAAAGCGATGCAGACTACCTGAAAATCCGAGGTGAGAGCACGTCCTGTTGTATTGGGGAGAAGAAATCTTATACATTGCCGCCGCCGGGCCGGAGAAGGGCCGTGACCAGGCCGCCGAATTTCTGCCGCCGCCGAATTGGAGAAGATCCGCCGTCGAATTTAATAGCACACATTTACACTCACTCACATTCATAGGTCCGGGCTGCGTTTACTCTAATCTCATCTCTACCTGACTCGACCGTATTGCACAGTCGTGCGGGTACAGCAATGGCGAATTAGAGTATAGACACTTAGCGTTAACTGTTATTCTTATCTCTACCCTATCCGACCGTATAGCACAGTCGTGGGGGTCTAGCTCTGGAAAATAACTAACGGCGTTAGTGTTGACAGCGTGCCCATACCTTAACTTCATCTCTACCTGACTCGACCGTATCGCACAGTCGTGCGGGTATAGCATTGGGGTTAATGGTATCGATGTAGCTGTAGCCGGTAGGGGATGCTCGTGCCTGTGAAGAGGGTGCAGCTAAACTAAATCAATCACCGATCCTACATAAACAATTATTCACGCACACACGTACTTAAACACACAACCGACAGGTTGAAATACATTGACGCTAACACTCACAAGCTACAGGCTTAGGTCTAGAGCTTGATATATATACACCTACCCGATAAATCGTACATTAACGATTATCCATTCACACACCCATAAGATTACGGTCTCCCACAACCCTGTACATACGTTATATAATTCACGGTCAATCATATATTGATACCGTCTCATACAGTAGTTGAAGTGGGAATCCTTGACCAGGTGCTCACATATTGCGGATGACCATACAGTAGTAGTAGAAGAGGGTTCCTAGACCAGGTGACCATCTATTGGGGATGTCTATACAGTAGTGGGAGAAGATGAGTCCTAGACCAGGTGTCTGCCCATCCACCGTGTGTTATCGATACCCTATCATACGTGGACCGTGTGGCCGTGAACTCTAGCCTTGATGATTCGTCCTTGGAGCCGGGCTGCGGAGTGAGTCGCCGTGAGCGGGGTCGCTGAAGCCTGAGGGTTTATTCCAACGAGGGGTGCCGTCTGCTGCTGTGATAAGCCGTGCGGTTGATTAGTCTTACGGTGTTACAGAGAGACGGGCCGGTGCCGTAGAAGCCTTTGTACTGTGAGAGTACTGTCGTGCCCAGGCCGTCCGCATCCATTGACAGTTACCAACGCCTGAAGGGGCCAGGTCGTGTGAGACGAGACACGACGTAAAGTTCATCCATACGAGAGTGGACGAAGATCTGAGGAAGGAAGACAGACGCCGGATTTAACCACGGAGGGGACAGGTCGTGTAAGACGAGACACGACGTAAAGTCCATCCATACGGGAGTGGACGAAGACCTGGGGAAGGAAGATAGACGCTGGAACCAACCACGAAGACCTGAGGAAGGAAGATAGACGCTGGACCCAACCACGAAAGAACCGGTCGAGACCAGACTGTGACTGTGACCAGGCCTGATCGCGATTTAGCTAGGGCTATATAATTTGTATATATCTTTCTATTATATTGGACTTCGGTTAAAGATAACTATAAGTGTACAGGTAAATGTAGTTCCTAGATCAGGGATCTTCTTTTCAGGAAATGTACGCTACCGCGATCTGAATCCTGTATACCTGCTCATAGAATTATATGTCAATATTGTATTAATTTGCTTTGGTTGTCATTACAGGTCTGCCTTTCCAACCACTAGTCCGGGATGTTAGGGCATAAAAGGGACTGTTTGGTTCAGATTCTTCCAAAAGCACCAAATTTGGCCCATATGTCGCCTATGCAATACCTTTTCGATTTTTGACGGGCGCCAAGGTACTCGCCCCCTGGGGTCGCCATATTGGTGAAATTCAATATGGCTGCCACCCGGGTTAGAGATCAGTCGTATTTAAAAAAATAAAATGGCTAGAATCATGAATTATACAACTTTTTAGTGGTTATCGGTGTCGGGGAATCTGATTCTGATCGTATTTCAACGATTTGAGGTTAAGGTCACCCTAAAGGTCATTTTGGGGTCAAATTCGTCATTTTTAGTGGTTTTTAGTCGAGATATACAAACTGCCTCATTTTATCGATTTTCGGGGTTGAGTAACCCGAATCTGGTCATATTTTGACGATTTGCATTGCGAGGTTCACGATAGAGGTCACCCGAACCAGAGATCAACCAGAGGTCAATTATAGGAAACACCAAAATTGCTAGAATAACAAATAATACCATAGAGAATTGTGGCATCAGAGAATTAGATTTTGACCTTATTTTGACGATTTGAGGTCATGGTCACCTCATTTGGGAATTAAAGGTCAAAGATCAACAGTTGCTACTAAAAACAATCGAAACAAGATTATTCAGGAACAAATGTTATTAAAACACTTCGGAGATGACATCTGCTGACAAAATGCTATAACTATGCCGCTATGTGCATTTAAATGTTCAAAATACAACACAAAGACCGCTTTAGCAACACTATTCCAATGATTACTTTTACTACCTATGCCTTCTGGCTTGCGCTCTATGATGCCAGCAATAAGTAATACTTGTCATCACCGCCTTCGTTAGTAACGCACCCGCCTTCGCATTTGCAGAGGGTCGTGTATCGGACATACATATATTTGTATCTAATACCGCTTATGCCGGTGCTAGGGGCCGTGTGGTCATATCATCCATGTTGCCACATGAACAGGTACAATAAAAGCGTACCTGAGATACAACACATATAACGAATCGTTAGATTCTTGGTATGTGCTTTAGAATAGGTTAACCAGAAGACTATTCTGTGAAGTCATGTGACGCAGTCAGTATGTCGGCACCTCTTCCCACTTCCCTTATATGTGTTGTAATTTTTACCTGTATATGGCGAGATTCTGCTGGTGGACGTTTCGTCCCCGAGGCCCGCCCCCTGTACAGACCTTTTGGTCTTTGATATATGTTGGCATTTGTGGGAAGTTGATGCTGGGTCGACATCGGGCGTTACAGACTAGTCTTTCGTGTTAATTCCGTCATTTACATCTGACGACGATACAGCTCACCAATCTCCAATGTACGAGTTGTCACAGCGAAACAGCTCACCAATTACCAGTATACGAGTTGTCAGAGCATTTCCATCATAGCTCTCTAGATTTGTATCTAATACCGCTTATGCCGGTGCTAGGGGCCGTGTGGTCATATCATCCATGTTGCCACATGAACAGGTACAATAAAAGCGTACCTGAGATACAACACATATCACGAATCGTTAGATTCTTGGTGTGTGCTTTAGAATAGGTTAACCAGAAGACTATTCTGTGAAGTCATGTGACGCAGTCAGTATGTCGGCACCTCTTCCCACTTCCCTTATATGTGTTGTAATCGGCACAGTTGCATTTGCACCTTTCCGTGCATGCCTTGAGTCAGCCGCAGTGTATGAGAATGGCATATGCCATAGAAGTGTCGCTGAGAGTGGTCCATAGAGGTTGTCATGTACTGGTGCAATCTTTGTGCCAGCTCCACTCACTGAAGTCAGGGATTTCCTGCTGGAATGAAGTGACCTGACTCCAGTAGAAACTCGCTTGCAGTAGCGCTCGTTTCACATGCTGCAACAGCGCGGCTTGGGAGGAGGGATGTTTTCCAGCGATCTGGTTGCAGTGGTGAAGAGGTGATGCTTGGCCTCATTGACACCGGCTGCACCACATCCCTTGCTGTACATTATAGTACGATGAAGCTTTCTATAAGCTCCATATGCACGGACTCGAGAGTGTCAGGATCGTGTGTAAGAGCCACTAGTATGTCGGTGAGGTCCGATATGCTCCTCCAGAATGACCACTTTACTTACTACACCCCAAATGCCCATGCGTAGATTACGATATTAGCCCCTACTATCCAAGAGCTCCGCCCCACGGGTTGACGCCCGGTGGTGGTGGTGGTGGCACCGACCTGTGCTGGTGGGGTCTGTACATATAGGGATGAACTCGTGTCCCTCATCAGTCCATATGTATTTAGACACCAATCCAACCCGACGCTACCCCAAGAGAACTTCAAAATAACGCCTCCCACGGACCAATCGGACCGCTATGGGTCCATCTCAACCTCAAAACGTCCATTTCAATGCGCTTTTTCTACTGCGCATGCACAGACAGACTCTATTCTCACCCACACCTATCCAGCTGGACGCTCTTCCACGAGAGTTTCACACTGATACCTCCCACGACCCATTCGGACCAAGGATGGTCCATCTCTACCCCAAACACCTTCCTTCACACCCCCAAAATGACCGCTTTACTTACTCACCCCAACTGCGTATGCGCAGATTTACGGAACTTCTAATAAAAAACACGCCCGTCTGACTCTACCCCACGAGAGCTTCACACTGATACCCCATACGGTCCATGTCCTTCGATCGTTCAAACACACCCACGCACCTCCACCACCTGGTGGCAAAATCTTAATTTGATTGCCGGGCAATCACTTGAGAAACGCTCATTGATTTCTTCTCAAATTTGGTATGCGTATATCATGCCATGAACTGTGCTCCGCCCACTTACACACAGGGGGTGGCGCCACTTGGTGGTAAAATCTGAAATTCGTTTCCGGGCAATAGCTTGAGAAATGGTCATGAGATTCTTCTGGAATTTAGTATGCATATACTATGCCAAGTCGCTTGGGATTGCATTTCGCTCACTTGCACCTACAGGTGGCACAACCTGGTGTCAAATCTAAGTATGGTTTCCAGGCAATAACTTGATTACAAGCGTCTAGTCCGTCATTCATAATCCAGCCGTCGTCCATTAGAGAATATCCGCGTCCATAATCCAAAGACCTATTCCATTTTCCATATAACAGTATTAGCACCAAATTCAAAAAGACAATCATAGTATACTCATCGGATTCTTCTCAAATTTGGTATGCATATGCCATACCATGACATGTCACTTGAAATTGAGTTTCGCCTACTTGCGCCTAAAGGTGGTACTACCTGGTGGCAAAATCTAAAATAAATTTCCAGGCAATAACTTTAGAACCACTCATCGGGTAATTTGATATGCATAACCATCTCTAGAGATGTCGATTGTGATTGCCTTTTGTCGACTTGCGCCTACGGACGGCGCCATCTGTTGGCAAAATTCAAATTTCGTTCCTAGGCAATAACTGGAGAACTGCTCATCGTATTCTTCTCAAATTTGGTATGCGTATACCATGCCTTGAATTGCCGCTTGTGAATGTGTTTCGCCCTCTTGTGCCTCTTGTGGCAAAATCTTAATTTGGTTTCCCGTCAATTACTTCGAAACCTTATTACTTCAGAACCCCTTATCAGATTCTTCTAAAATTTGCTATGCGGATGCACTGGGATGTTGCTTGCGGTTGTGTTTCGTGCACTTGAGTCTATAGGTGGCAAATAGTATAGTCTAAGCATCTAAAGTAGTATTTTGCCGGGTGAGATAACTCTTTGTGGCGCCAGGTGGCGTTGTTTTTGGTGGTCACGGGGAGGTCAAGTGGACTATAGTTCCGCCAAGGGGCGCCACCAGCTCAAGAGACCAAAAACTACCTCCAACACAGAAGAGTTCCAATGGGGAGGTAACTCTTGATGAACTTTTGTGATTTTTGGCAAATTCCGAGTTATCTTCCCTGATTCGAACATTTGCATATTAAATCTATACGGGAAAATGCCTGTATGGGGTATGGGGGTGGTCATTTTTTTTTATGTTACTATGGGTTGTTTGGTCGTCTCGTCAAGAAAAACACGATGGGAGGGGTCTGGGAGGTAAACAGTGAAATTTTTCGAAAAGTACCGGGTAGGTCTGTAAATAGACCCATATAGCCTCATACTGGCTATAGGGGTATAGGTCCATACAGGGAAGTTTTTCGTGGGTTTTACTATGGGTTGTTTGGCCTTGTTTTTCTCGTCTCGCCAAGAAAAACACGATGGGTCCCGAAGGTAAGCGGTGAATTTTTTTAAAAAGTAACGGGTAGGTCTGTATATAGGTCCATAGGCCTACTGACTGTGGGGGTATAGGTCCATATTGGGTGAACGTTTTGGGGTCTAGGTGAGTCCCTATTGGTCCTATGGTGTCATATGAGGTCTTATTTTGTCCGACTAATGTATCGTCCGTTTTCAATATTCTGCGCGTGCGCAGTCTGGCCGTAGTATAGAAAGCAGGCATTTTGGGGGTGCGTAGGGGTGTGTTTGGGATAGAGATGGACCACTATTGGTCCAAATGGGTCGTGGGAGGTGTCAAAATGAAGCTTTTTTTAGGTAGAGTCAGAATGGCGTGTATTTTATTGCAAGTCGCGTCAATCTGCGCATGCGCAGTTTGTTGTAGTAAGTATAGCGGCCATTTTGGGGGTGCTTGGAGGTAAGTTTTTGGTAGAGAGGGACCATCCTTGGTCCGATTGTGTCGTGGGAGGTGTCATCTTGTAGCTCTCGGGTGGTACATCTCCATTTGAGGGATGTTCGCGTCATCTGTGACGTCATCAGTGCGAGTAATAGCGAAAGTGGGCATTTTGGAGCTGTGCAGGAAGGTGTTTGGGGTAGAGAGGGACCATCCTTGGTCCGATTGTGTCGTGGGAGGTGTCATCTTGTAGCTCTCGGGGAGTACATCCCATTTGAGGGCTGTTCGCGTCATCTGTGACAAGAGCAGCCGAGAATACATCTAACGGGCAAGAACGAATATGGCAGATGCAGCGCCAAACGGCGGTCTCTGATTGGATAAGAGCATACTTGAATTGTAAACATATCCAACGTGGATCCCCCAGCTTGGGTACGATGTACCATTGGGGAGAATAAACTACATGAAAACTTGTGAACGATTTGATCCTTCTTTCTCTCGTCTGTCTGCATCATGGCGTCAAGGTGCTATGCTAGGACGTTAAGATAAAGCGTTAAGGAGTTAAAATAGGATTTAATGCGTTAACATAGGCGTTAAGGCGCTGCAAGTATTGCTATGCATATAACCTTGAAGTGCCTGAGGCACAGTCAACACCTCCGCAACTCCCTTTCTCTACTACTTCTCATTGGGCATGCGCACGCGTATCACCACCATTCTGGCTCCACCCGATAAGAGCTTCAATGGGACATCACTCATGGTTGGATACAGCCTGAAGCTAATAGTTTACAGACGACTTTATATGACCATTCACTCACTCACTCACTCGCATTCCTCCTCCTCCTCTTCCTTCACTTCCTCCTCTCCTCCTCCTCCGCCACCACCAAACACACACACCTACACACATACACTGAGGTAACTCCATCAAGTAGCGAAAGCGAACATGGTCACCTCTCCCCAAATGCGCTCCTTTGCACTTCTGAATCTCCCCTTTCTCTACTACTCCCCGGGTGCGTAGGCGCATATTACTCCCAGTCTGACTGTAGTCCACGAGTGCTTGACTTGTATACATCACACGACCCATTCTGACCATCTGACCATCTCGACACCAAAACGGCCATTTCAATGCACTTTTTTATATTGTGCATGTGTAGATGGGCGGTATTTCCACTACATATCCATCAAGTCGGCAACTCCCCCACGAACGCTCAAGATGACACCCCATACAACCCATTCGGAACAACATTGGGTCATCTCGACTCCAAAACGTCCATTGTATTCTATTACCACTGCGCATGAGCGATAGCCCCTACTTCCACGATCCACCAGTCCAGTCGGAGGCTCCTGCACGGGTACTTCACTATGACACCTGCCGCACCCCATTCGGACCAATAGTGGTCCATCTCGAGGCTAAAACGTCCATTACCATGTCCTTTTCCCGCAAGTCCATGTCTACGCAAGCGCGCCATACCCTCTACTTCCACGCCCAAGCAGTCTTGTGTGACGCTCCTCTGCGAGTGCTTCACTATATGACACCTCACATTTCCCATTCGAACCAAGACTGGCCCCTCAATCACTCAAACACACCCCCACGCACCACCAAAATTCCCGCTTTCGCTACTACTCCTAATGATGACGTCACTAATGACGTCACTGATGACATGAACATATCTCAAGTCGTGGTCTACACCGCAAGAGCTTCAATATGAGACCCTACACGCACTATTTGGATGCGATATTGCCCCTCAATCTCTCAAACGCCCTTGCGCTCCTCGAAAATGCCCAATTTCGCTACTACTCCTCGACTGAGCATACGCGCCATAGCCTTTCTTTCACGCCACACCTGTCCAGCCGGACGCTCCCCCACAGTTGCTACACATCGACACCTCCCATGACCGACTCGGATTCCATAGCTAAATGTAGTGTAACGAAAGTGCAGAAATGCAAGCGACCCCTTGGGTTCTCCTTTAATAAATCACAGCTGGTGTTTGGACATGTGACTACGGTGAAAACGAAAATGACATTGTGTTTACGTGTGCGGTTCGCTTACCTGATGGAATTCAACGCTGTAATTTTCCTATAATGAACTACAATGATCCAGGAGACAGTCAATGCCTCGAAATCCCGGTTAAATTATCTCAAACGATCAGATGGGACGGCGAAAGGAACCATGGTAAAGCTGGCTGCTTCGCTGTTGATGACGTCAGTCAGGAAGGCGGAAGTGTTGAAGCGATAATATGCAAATGTAAGACAGTGAACTTTGCGGTCGTCGTGTGAATTACCTAGTGAGAGTTGGAAGCTGATATTTACCAGTTACGTCCGCTATGAATTATGGTTTGTTCCTCCATAGCCCTATTTTCCCAGCGAAGTTTAGATAAACTGATCGGGGAGTGTTGTGTAATGACATTAAAGAGGGCGCGGGCATCGTCGACTTCTGTTTCTACCTTTATCCGCAGAAGAGCGGTAGGCCTATATAAGACAGGCTCCCGCTAAAGCGATGCAGACTACCTGAAAATCCGAGGTGAGAGCACGTCCTGTTGTATTGGGGAGAAGAAATCTTATACATTGCCGCCGCCGGGCTGGAGAAGGGCCGTGACCAGGCCGCCGAATTTCTGCCGCCGCCGAATTGGAGAAGATCCGCCGTCGAATTTAATAGCACACATTTACACTCACTCACATTCATAGGTCCGGGCTGCGTTTACTCTAATCTCATCTCTACCTGACTCGACCGTATTGCACAGTCGTGCGGGTACAGCAATGGCGAATTAGAGTATAGACACTTAGTGTTAACTGTTATTCTTATCTCTACCCTATCCGACCGTATAGCACAGTCGTGGGGGTCTAGCTCTGGAAAATAACTAACGGCGTTAGTGTTGACAGCGTGCCCATACCTTAACTTCATCTCTACCTGACTCGACCGTATCGCACAGTCGTGCGGGTATAGCATTGGGGTTAATGGTATCGATGTAGCTGTAGCCGGTAGGGGATGCTCGTCCCTGTGAAGAGGGTGCAGCTAAACTAAATCAATCACCGATCCTACATAAACAATTATTCACGCACACACGTACTTAAACACACAACCGACAGGTTGAAATACATTGACGCTAACACTCACAAGCTACAGGCTTAGGTCTAGAGCTTGATATATATACACCTACCCGATAAATCGTACATTAACGATTATCCATTCACACACCCATAAGATTACGGTCTCCCACAACCCTGTACATACGTTATATAATTCACGGTCAATCATATATTGATACCGTCTCATACAGTAGTTGAAGTGGGAATCCTTGACCAGGTGCTCACATATTGCGGATGACCATACAGTAGTAGTAGAAGAGGGTTCCTAGACCAGGTGACCATCTATTGGGGATGTCTATACAGTAGTGGGAGAAGATGAGTCCTAGACCAGGTGTCTGGCCATCCACCGTGTGTTATCGATGCCCTATCATACGTGGACCGTGTGGCCGTGAACTCTAGAATTGATGATTCGTCCTTGGAGCCGGGCTGCGGAGTGAGTCGCCGTGAGCGGGGTCGCTGAAGCCTGAGGGTTTATTCCAACGAGGGGTGCCGTCTGCTGCTGTGATAAGCCGTGCGGTTGATTAGTCTTACGGTGTTACAGAGAGACGGGCCGGTGCCGTAGAAGCCTTTGTACTGTGAGAGTACTGTCGTGCCCAGGCCGTCCGCATCCATTGACAGTTACCAACGCCTGAAGGGGCCAGGTCGTGTGAGACGAGACACGACGTAAAGTTCATCCATACGAGAGTGGACGAAGATCTGAGGAAGGAAGACAGACGCCGGATTTAACCACGGAGGGGACAGGTCGTGTAAGACGAGACACGACGTAAAGTCCATCCATACGGGAGTGGACGAAGACCTGGGGGAGGAAGATAGACGCTGGAACCAACCACGAAGACCTGAGGAAGGAAGATAGACGCTGGACCCAACCACGAAAGAACCGGTCGAGACCAGACTGTGGCTGTGACCAGGCCTGATCGCGATTTAGCTAGGGCTATATAATTTGTATATATCTTTCTATTATATTGGACTTCGGTTAAAGATAACTATAAGTGTACAGGTAAATGTAGTTCCTAGATCAGGGATCTTCTTTTCAGGAAATGTACGCTACCGCGATCGGAATCCTGTATACCTGCTCATAGAATTATATGTCAATATTGTATTAATTTGCTTTGGTTGTCATTACAGGTCTTCCTTTCCAACCACTAGTCCGGGATGTTAGGGCATAAAAGGGACTGTTTGGTTCAGATTCTTCCAAAAGCACCAAATTTGGCCCATATGTCGCCTATGCAATACCTTTTCGATTTTTGACGTGCGCCAAGGTACTCGCCCCCTGGGGTCGCCATATTGGTGAAATTCAATATGGCTGCCACCCGGGTTAGAGATCAGTCGTATTTAAAAAAATAAAATGGCTAGAATCATGAATTATACAACTTTTTAGCGGTTATCGGTGTCGGGGAATCTGATTCTGATCGTATTTCAACGATTTGAGGTCAAGGTCACCCTAGAGGTCATTTTGGGGTCAAATTCGTCATTTTTAGTGGTTTTTAGTCGAGATATACAAACTACCTCATTTTATCGATTTTCGGGGTTGAGTAACCCGAATCTGGTCATATTTTGACGATTTGCATTGCGAGGTTCACGATAGAGGTCACCCGAACCAGAGATCAACCAGAGGTCAATTATAGGAAACACCAAAAGTGCTAGAATAACAAATAATACCATAGAGAATTGTGGCATCAGAGAATTAGATTCTGACCTTATTTTGACGATTTGAGGTCATGGTCACCTCATTTGGGAATTAAAGGTCAAAGATCAACAGTTGCTACTAAAAACAATCGAAACAAGATTATTCAGGAACAAATGTTATCAAAACACTTCGGAGATGACATCTGCTGACAAAATGCTATAACTATGCCGCTATGTGCATTTAAATGTTCAAAATACAACACAAAGACCGCTTTAGCAACACTATTCCAATGATTACTTTTACTACCTATGCCTTCTGGCTTGCGCTCTATGATGCCAGCAATAAGTAATACTTGTCATCACCGCCTTCGTTAGTAACGCACCCGCCTTCGCATTTGCAGAGGGTCGTGTATCGGACATCGGCACAGTTGCATTTGCACCTTTCCGTGCATGCCTTGAGTCAGCCGCAGTGTATGAGAATGGCATATGCCATAGAAGTGTCGCTGAGAGTGGTCCATAGAGGTTGTCATGTACTGGTGCAATCTTTGTGCCAGCTCCACTCACTGAAGTCAGGGATTTCCTGCTGGAATGAAGTGACCTGACTCCAGTAGAAACTCGCTTGCAGTAGCGCTCGTTTCACATGCTGCAACAGCGCGGCTTGGGAGGAGGGATGTTTTCCAGCGATCTGGTTGCAGTGGTGAAGAGGTGATGCTTGGCCTCATTGACACCGGCTGCACCACATCCCTTGCTGTACATTATAGTACGATGAAGCTTTCTATAAGCTCCATATGCACGGACTCGAGAGTGTCAGGATCGTGTGTAAGAGCCACTAGTATGTCGGTGAGGTCCGATATGCTCCTCCAGAATGACCACTTTACTTACTACACCCCAAATGCCCATGCGTAGATTACGATATTAGCCCCTACTATCCAAGAGCTCCGCCCCACGGGTTGACGCCCGGTGGTGGTGGTGGTGGCACCGACCTGTGCTGGTGGGGTCTGTACATATAGGGATGAACTCGTGTCCCTCATCAGTCCATATGTATTTAGACACCAATCCAACCCGACGCTACCCCAAGAGAACTTCAAAATAACGCCTCCCACGGACCAATCGGACCGCTATGGGTCCATCTCAACCTCAAAACGTCCATTTCAATGCGCTTTTTCTACTGCGCATGCACAGACAGACTCTATTCTCACCCACACCTATCCAGCTGGACGCTCTTCCACGAGAGTTTCACACTGATACCTCCCACGACCCATTCGGACCAAGGATGGTCCATCTCTACCCCAAACACCTTCCTTCACACCCCCAAAATGACCGCTTTACTTACTCACCCCAACTGCGTATGCGCAGATTTACGGAACTTCTAATAAAAAACACGCCCGTCTGACTCTACCCCACGAGAGCTTCACACTGATACCCCATACGGTCCATGTCCTTCGATCGTTCAAACACACCCACGCACCTCCACCACCTGGTGGCAAAATCTTAATTTGATTGCCGGGCAATCACTTGAGAAACGCTCATTGATTTCTTCTCAAATTTGGTATGCGTATATCATGCCATGAACTGTGCTCCGCCCACTTACACACAGGGGGTGGCGCCACTTGGTGGTAAAATCTGAAATTCGTTTCCAGGCAATAGCTTGAGAAATGGTCATGAGATTCTTCTGGAATTTAGTATGCATATACTATGCCAAGTCGCTTGGGATTGCATTTCGCTCACTTGCATCTACAGGTGGCACAACCTGGTGTCAAATCTAAGTATGGTTTCCAGGCAATAACTTGATTACAAGCGTCTAGTCCGTCATTCATAATCCAGCCGTCGTCCATTAGAGAATATCCGCGTCCATAATCCAAAGACCTATTCCATTTTCCATATAACAGTATTAGCACCAAATTCAAAAAGACAATCATAGTATACTCATCGGATTCTTCTCAAATTTGGTATGCATATGCCATACCATGACATGTCACTTGAAATTGAGTTTCGCCTACTTGCGCCTAAAGGTGGTACTACCTGGTGGCAAAATCTAAAATAAATTTCCAGGCAATAACTTTAGAACCACTCATCGGGTAATTTGATATGCATAACCATCTCTAGAGATGTCGATTGTGATTGCCTTTTGTCGACTTGCGCCTACGGACGGCGCCATCTGTTGGCAAAATTCAAATTTCGTTCCTAGGCAATAACTGGAGAACTGCTCATCGTATTCTTCTCAAATTTGGTATGCGTATACCATGCCTTGAATTGCCGCTTGTGAATGTGTTTCGCCCTCTTGTGCCTCTTGTGGCAAAATCTTAATTTGGTTTCCCGTCAATTACTTCGAAACCTTATTACTTCAGAACC
The DNA here is from genome assembly GCA_036873755.1 of Hanleya hanleyi. NCBI lineage: Eukaryota > Metazoa > Mollusca > Polyplacophora > Lepidopleurida > Hanleyidae > Hanleya > Hanleya hanleyi. The sequence continues at coordinate 29,219 of JAVTVY010048338.1, read as the reverse complement.
CCTTATCAGATTCTTCTAAAATTTGCTATGCGGATGCACTGGGATGTTGCTTGCGATTGTGTTTCGTGCACTTGAGTCTGTAGGTGGCAAATAGTATAGTCTAAGCATCTAAAGTAGTATTTTGCCGGGTGAGATAACTCTTTGTGGCGCCAGGTGGCGTTGTTTTTGGTGGTCACGGGGAAGTCAAGTGGACTATAGTTCCGCCAAGGGGCGCCACCAGCTCAAGAGACCAAAAACTACCTCCAACACAGAAGAGTTCCAATGGGGAGGTAACTCTTGATGAACTTTTGTGATTTTTGGCAAATTCCGAGTTATCTTCCCTGATTCGAACATTTGCATATTAAATCTATACGGGAAAATGCCTGTATGGGGTATGGGGGTGGTCATTTTTTTTTATGTTACTATGGGTTGTTTGGTCGTCTCGTCAAGAAAAACACGATGGGAGGGGTCTGGGAGGTAAACAGTGAAATTTTTCGAAAAGTACCGGGTAGGTCTGTATATAGACCCATATAGCCTCATACTGGCTATAGGGGTATAGGTCCATACAGGGAAGTTTTTCGTGGGTTTTACTATGGGTTGTTTGGCCTTGTTTTTCTCGTCTCGCCAAGAAAAACACGATGGGTCCCGAAGGTAAGCGGTGAATTTTTTTAAAAAGTAACGGGTAGGTCTGTATATAGGTCCATAGGCCTACTGACTGTGGGGGTATAGGTCCATATTGGGTGAACGTTTTGGGGTCTAGGTGAGTCCCTATTGGTCCTATGGTGTCATATGAGGTCTTATTTTGTCCGACTAATGTATCGTCCGTTTTCAATATTCTGCGCGTGCGCAGTCTGGCCGTAGTATAGAAAGCAGGCATTTTGGGGGTGCGTAGGGGTGTGTTTGGGATAGAGATGGACCACTATTGGTCCAAATGGGTCGTGGGAGGTGTCAAAATGAAGCTTTTTTTAGGTAGAGTCAGAATGGCGTGTATTTTATTGCAAGTCGCGTCAATCTGCGCATGCGCAGTTTGTTGTAGTAAGTATAGTGGCCATTTTGGGGGTGCTTGGAGGTAAGTTTTTGGTAGAGAGGGACCATCCTTGGTCCGATTGTGTCGTGGGAGGTGTCATCTTGTAGCTCTCGGGTGGTACATCTCCATTTGAGGGATGTTCGCGTCATCTGTGACGTCATCAGTGCGAGTAATAGCGAAAGTGGGCATTTTGGAGCTGTGCAGGAAGGTGTTTGGGGTAGAGAGGGACCATCCTTGGTCCGATTGTGTCGTGGGAGGTGTCATCTTGTAGCTCTCGGGGAGTACATCCCATTTCAGGGCTGTTCGCGTCATCTGTGACGTCAACGGTGACGTCATCAGTACGAGTAGTAGCGAAAGTGGGCATTTGGGGGGGTGCGTGGGGGTGTGTTTGGGGTAGAGATGGACCACTATTGGTCCAAATGGATCGTGAGAGGTATCATCTTGTAGCTCTCGGGGTGGAGACCCCTATTTGAGGGATGCCCACAGCATCTGTGACGTCATCGGTGTCGTCATCAGTACGAGTAGTAGCGAAAGTGGGCATTTTGGGGAAGTGAAGGAAGGTATTTGGTGTAGTGATGGACCATCCTTGGTCCAAATGCGTCGTGTGGGGTGTCATTTTGTAGGTCTCGGGGTGGAGACCCCGATTTGAGGGATATCCACAGCATCTATGACGTCATTTGTGACGCCATCAGTAGGAGATTATCAAAAGTGGGCATATTGGGTCAGTGAAGGATGGTATTTGGTGTAGAGATGGACCATATTTAGTCCGAATGTGTCGTGGGAGGTGTCATGTTGTAGCTTTTGAGGCATGTCCACGTCATCTGTGACGTCATTGGTGACGTCGTCAGTAGGAGTAGTAGTCAAAGTGGACATTTTGAGGGTGTGAAGGAAGGGGTTTGGGACAGATATGGATCATCCGCGGTCCGAATGCGTCGTGTGAGGTGTCATCTTGTAGCAACGCCCGCCAACGCCAAGCTTAACGCTTCAACGCCCTGGTAAAATAGCTCAGAAGCTCTGATTTTCTAGATATTCCATGGAATTGTCACTAATTCTTCGAAATGCAGTGACGCCCATCAACGCCCGTCGTTACGCCTTAACTCTCTAACATAACGCCTTGACCCCATGATATAGACCGGAGAGAGAACAACAGCAACAACAAGGATGACACATGAGAGAACAGCAACAACAACAAGAAGTTTTTTTATGTAGTTTATTCTCCCCAATGTTACATCATACCCACGCTGGGGGAGCCGCGTTGGGTATGTTTACAACCCAAGAAGACTGTTGTCCAATCAGAGGCCGCCATTTGCATCTGTCATATTCGTTCCTGTCCGTTAGATGTATTCTCGGCTGCTCTTGTCCGATCAGAAGTCGCCATTTCAGAAAGTTCCATCTTCGGCCATGTTCGTTCTGAACCGTTTGTTCTAATCATCATCGGGCAGGCCAGGATATCGTTGAGGCAACATCTCCTCAGCTAGTTGTTTGCGCATTCTGAGTATCTATCAGTGTATGGGTGAATACATTCATCCGATGGGGAGATCCCGTAATTTGGTCACGAAGAACGTAACATTGGTCACCCTCTCTACGACCCACTGGGTGTTGAAGCGCAGTTCATAGGCTCAATCCAAGACATCCAATTGACCCACTTGGTCCAGCACGGGCTGTAGCGACGCCCGGTTAATGATGGTAAACGGTTGGTCAATTACCCGGATGTTACTGCTCGGGTAAAAGTATCGGACTTGGTCTGTCTCCTTATGCTGCAGCACATAACCAAACGCTTCCACGTAGCTGCGTAGAAGGGCTTCACCACCACCACACACCACCACCAACACCACCACCACACACTACCACACACCACCACCATCACCACCACACACACAAACACACCACCACCACCACTACCACCACACTCCAGCACCACCACCACCACCACCACCACCACCTGGCGTTGACGGGCGTCAACGCCCGGTGGTGGTGGGAGCTCCCGTGAGGCAGAGCTCTTGGATCGGACCTCTTGGAGCTCAAAGCGTATGGAGCTCAGAGTTCGGAAGTGACGTCATCGTTTTACATCCGGGTCCTCATCTTACATCCGAGTTTTTCCATGTTTACTGTCACGTGACCGGAACGGGAAGTTGTCAAAAGACAGGTAGCGCCCCTCGGAGCTCTTGCATATAAACACGACATGCATCACACACACACATACCCGGTGCACCCTGTACCCTATAGCCCGTAGGGCATAGGCTACACCAGGATGCGGGTGCATCAGGTATGTGTGTGTATGAGGGTGACCAATGTTACGTTCTTCGTGACCAAATTACGGGATCTTCCCATCAGATGAATGTATTCACCCATGCACTGATAGATACTCAGAATGCGCAAACAAATATCTGAGGATATGTTCCCTCAACGGTATCCTAGCCTACCCGATGATGATTAGAACAAACGGTTCAGAGCGAACATGGCCGAAGATGGAACTTTCTGAAATGGCGACTTCTGATTGGACAAGAGCAGCCGAGAATAAATCTAACGGACAGGAACGAATATGACAGATGCAAATGGCGGCCTCTGATTGGACAAGAGTCTTCTTGAGTTGTTCTCTCATGTGTCATTCTTGTTGTTGTTGTTCTCTCTCCGGTCTATATCATGGTGTCAAGGTGTTTTGTTAGAGCGTTAAGGCGTAACGACGGGCGTTGACGGGCGTCACTGCATTTCGAAGAATTAGTGACAATTTCATGGAATATCTAGAAAATCAGTGCTTCTGAGGTATTTCACCAGGACGTTGAAGCGTTAAGCTTGGCGTTGGCGGGCGTTGCTACAAGATGACCCCTCACACGACGCAATCGGACCGCGGATGGTCCATATCTATCCCAAACACCTTTCTTCACACCCTCAAAATGTCCACTTTGACTACTACTCCTACTCACGACGTCACCAATGACGTCACAGATGACGTGGACATGCCTCAAATCGGGGTATACACCCCGAAAGCTACAACATGACACCTCCCACGACACATTCGGACCAAGGATGGTCCATCTCTACATCAAATACCATCCTTCACTGCCCCAAAATGCCCACTTTGGCTACTACTCCTACTGATGACATCACCAATGACGTCACAGATGCTGCGGCTACAAGATGACACCCCACACGACGCATTCGGACCAAGGATGGTCCATCTCTACACCAAATACCTTCCTTCACTTCCCCAAAATGCCCACTTTCGCTACTACTCGTACTGATGACGCCACCGATGACGTCACAGGTGCTGTGGACATCCCTTAAATCGGGGTCTCCACCCCGAGAGCTACAAGATCCATTTGGACCAATAGTGGTCCATCTCTATCCCAAACACAACCCCACGCACCCCCCCCAAAATGCCCACTTTCGCTACTACTCGTACTGATGACGTCACCGATGACGCGAACAGCCCTCAAATGGGGATGTACTCCCCGAGAGCTACAAGATGACACCTCCCACGACACAATCGGACGAAGGATGGTCCCTCTCTACCCCAAATACCTTTCTGCACCGCCCCAAAATGCCCACTTTCGCTACGACTCGTACTGATGACGTCACCGATGATGTCACAGATGACGCGAACATCCCTCAAATGGGGATGTAACCCCCGAGAGCTACAAGATGACACCTCCCACGACACAATCGGACCAAGGATGTTCCCTCTCTACCGCATACTCACCTCCACGCACCCCCAAAATGGTCACTTTACTTACTACAACCAACTGTGCATGCGCAGATTGACGCGATTTACAATAAAATACACGCTATTCTGACTCTACCCCACAAACGCTTCACTTTGACATCTCCCACGACCCATTTGGACCAATAGTGGTCCATGTCTACCCCAAACACACCCCCACGCACCCCCCAAAATGCGTGTTTTCTATACTACGGCCAGACTGCGCACGCGCAGAATATTGAAAACGGACGATACATTAGTCGGATGCTCCTCCACGAGAGTTACAAAATAAGACCTCATATGACACCATAGGACCAATAGGGAATCACCTAGACCCCAAAATGTTCACCCAATATGGACCTATACCCCCACAGTCAGTAGGCCTATGGACCTATATACAGACCTACCCGGTACTTTTTAAAAAAATTCACCGCTTACCTTCGGGACCCCTCCCATCGTGTTTTTTCTTGGCGAGACGAGAAAAACAAGACCAAACAACCCATAGTAAAACCCACGGAAAATTTCCCTGTATGGACCTATATATGGGTCTATATACAGACCTATCCGGTACTTTTCGAAAAATTTCACCGCTTACCTCCGAGACCCCTCCAATCGTGTTTTTCTTGGCGAGACGAGAAAAACAAGACCAAACAACCCATAGTAAAGCCCACAAAAAAATTCCCAGGTTGGACCTAGTATGTCGGCACCTCTTCCCACGTCCCTTATATGCGTTGTAACTATACCCCCATAGCCAGTATGGGACTATATGGGCCTATATACAGACCTACCCGGTACTTTTCGAAAGATTTCACCGCTTACCTTCGAGACCCCTCCCATCGTGTTTTTCTTGGCGAGACGAAGGAAACAAGACCAAACAACCCATAGTAACATCCAAAAAAAAAATGACTACCCCCATACCCCATACAGGCATTTTCCCGTATAGATTTAATATGCAACTGTTCGAATCAGGGAAGATAACCCGGAATTTGCCAAAAATCGCAAAAGGGCATCAAGAGTTACCTCCCCATTGGAACTCTTCTGTGTTGGAGGTAGTTTTTGGTCTCTTGAGCTGGTGGCCCCCCCTGGCGGAACTATAGTCCACTTGACCGCACCGTGACCTCCACAAACAACGCCACCTGGCGCCACAAAGAGTTATCTCACCCGGCAAAGTACTACTTTAGATGCTTAGACTATACTACTGTGGCACCAGTTCATTTCCGGTCCTTCACAAAGAGTTCACTACATGTGCATGAGATGTCCTACCGTACCATATGTATACAGTGTGAAAATTGAATGCCCAGTGGTGAAGCTCTGTTACCTACATGTACATAGTCGGAAGGATTTCGATATAATGACAAACCACATTTTATTTTGTGACCTTTGATGTGCTTAATGGTTTGTGGGTGTATATAAACGTCTTTCCCTTTATATCTGTTGTTTGGTACCATTTGTTGTGCTTATCCTTTGGCTTTGTTGGCTGCCGGAATGCAGTCCAAAGCGACACATGATTACGGGGGCATCATGCAAGCAAGATTCCATACAAATATAACAAATAATCCCACCATTCGCATCCCAGCTATACTTCATAAGTCAAACAGCAACTGTAGTTGTTCCCAACTTAGCGATGTGGACACCTTGTCACAAGCATACCAAGGTGGATTAAAATAAATTGTCTCAGATTTTTTGCCACACCTCATCAACCCTAAGAAAATTCTTTCAAAGTTTTGCCAAAAATTATGTAATTGAACATTGAGTTGTTTGATGTTTTGTGCAGAAATAGTATTGGCGAGCTTGGCTGATTCTTCACGTACGGCAACTCGAAGAACATTGTTGGTTTCATGTAAACTGTATTCAACTACTGCATCAGTTGGCCAGAAAAGATGCATTTATTTGGGTCTGGACAAAAGAAGTTAAAAAGATAAAAAGCCTCCCTCCCTCATTTTTTTTCACAAAAAATATGTGCCTGTGAAGCTAGATATTTTATTCAGCCCATGGTTCAATCAGTGGTTCATACAAAAGCGTATACAAATGCCATAACGTCTTGGTGTGGACTGTTTGGGGGCTGAGGGCTTGTAGCACATCTCGTGCTTCATGTTTGAAATGAGTCTTCTCTCGTGCTGAATATAAAATATTCGTTATACATGAACTGTGGTGTAATTTAGTCAATAAAGACATCTAGTTTAAAGGAAAGGTTCGGGTATGGTAAAGCTATATTTCAACTGAAAGAGCTAGTCAAATGGTATTCAACTGTATTTTTATTTTATTTTTGGAATTTATTTTAACACAGAAATAGTTAAACAAATGCTGTGATACCGTCAAATTTACCAAACTCCAGGAAAACGCCATTGTATTGTCACGTGACCTATTTTAGCCAATAGGAGTAAAACTATGTAAAACGGTGTGACGTAAGCGGAAGGCAGACATATGGAGGTAGCATTGGGCTGCGCGTGTTAAGATGCAAGTTTGACGGTGTAAAAATTGGCAAGAATTACTTCAAATATTTAATAGCTCATACCATTTTCATTTCTAGTTGCCAGAGAGCGGCTTTCTTCGCTCTCCCAACAGCGAAGACACTCGATCTCTCCCGTAAGCCGTCGATGAGAGCAACGTGTGCACCGGCACCATACATGTACTAAATTTTCCATGCGGGCTTCTGTCTTCATTTCGTGGCCTGTCTCGCTTTAGAGCTGCTATCATCCCCGCAGCTCTGATCTCCGTATCTGAGCGTTTCGGTTCGAATTGGTAGCCCTGATAAGACCAAACGCAGCTTCCTCGTCGCTTTCACCGCTGGACTCGGAACTGCCGCTCGTCGACATGATTTCACTCAATTTCGACTGAAGACTCCGTGTTTCACGTATATTACCCGAACAGACAGAAGAGTTCCAAAGCCTTTTCCCTACGTCATATCCGCCTTCTGGATACGATACAATGGCGGCACTCTGTCTCTGCGAGTTCGCGGTTTTAAAATGATTAGTACTCCTTCAAATTTTTTTTTGAAAATGAGAAAATATATCTTTTGGGTTTAATTTGGTGAGTTGTATTAATATGTATTAAAGGCAACCAAACCCGAACTTTTTCTTTAAGGGTATAATTGCAACCTAGTGGAGGGCAGAAATTAACTAATCATATATGTAGGCCCAAAACAAAATAATTGTATGGACATTGGGGAGTAAATGTGCAAAAAATGTTGGGGCAAGGCAAAAAACGCTAGTTTCAGGTACACTCCCCAGGAACGCCATTTTGAATTTACCCACAATGCCCTCCTTCTAACAATATGTAAATAGACTGAAAATGTTCGCATTATAATAAGGAAGATATTCAGAAATTTTGGATTCTTGAAATCGATTAGTTCTGAAGATATAGGTAAAATTATACATTGAGCTTATTCTACAACCAATCCCACCCAGGCCAAAAAGAGATAGCAAAAATTTCCCAGAAGCCAATGAAAGAAAACCTGGCACCAATGATTTTCGCAATTCGCAAGGTTCAACCCATCAGAAAATGTAAAGTTACAACCATTTACAAACCAAAACTACTCGGCGACAATTGGCCCCACACTAATGGCTTCATTCTGCCTAGGACATGGTGGTCATCTCTCCGGTAGTTAACGTTATTCATCGCAACCTAATTAAACGCCAGTATTTGATGAACAATGTATCTTACTGAATCCGGTGAACATGTTCTGATTTATTCTGTTGTTTTGTTTTCTCCAATCCTGACACATTAACCCATCAATAGGTAAAACAGTACAAATAAAGATTCTATTCTATTCTATTGCCTCCTAAAGAGAAGCACTAGAGAAGGGACATTATTTCCCGGGACATTTTTTCCTTTCACGCTTGTGTGTCAGAATGATGTGTCAGTTAATGACAGAATGTGTCAATCAGTGACAGAATATGTCAATTAGTAACAATGATGTGTCAGTGACAGAATGTGTCAATCAGTGACAGAATATGTCAATTAGTAACAGAATGTGTCAGTTAGTGACAGAATGTGTCAATCAGTGACAGAATATGTCAATTAGTAACAGAATGATGTGTCAGTTAGTGACAGACAGTGTCAATCGGTGACAGAACATGTCAGTTAGTAACAGAATGATGTGTCAGTTAGTGACAGAAGTGTCAATCGGTGACAGAAAATGTCAATTAGCAACAGAATGATGTGTCAGTTAGTGACAGAATGTGTCAATCAGTGACAGAATGTGTTAATCAGTGACAGAACATGTCAATTAGTAACGGAATGATGCGTCAGTTAGTGACAGAATGTGTTAATCAGTGACAGAATATGTCAGTTAGTAACAGAATGATGTGTCAGTTAGTAACAGAATGTGTCAATCAGTGACAGAATATGTCAAGTAGTAACAGAATGATGTGCCAGTTAGTGACAGAATGTGTCAATCGGTGACAGCATATGTCAATTAGTAACAGAATAATGGTAGTTAACGTTATTCATCGCAACCTAATTAAACGCCAGTATTTGATGAACAATGTATCTTACTGAATCCGGTGAACATGTTCTGATTTATTCTGTTGTTTTGTTTTCTCCAATCCTGACATATTAACCCATCAATAGGTAAAACAGTACAAATAAAGATTCTCTATTCTATTGCCTCCTAAAGAGAAGCACTAGAGAAGGGACATTATTTCCCGGGACATTTTTCCTTTCACGCTTGTGTGTCAGAATGATGTGTCAGTTAAGTGACAGAATGTCAATCAGTGACAGAATATGTCAATTAGTAACAATGATGTCAGTGACAGAATGTGTCAATCAGTGACAGAATATGTCAATTAGTAACAGAATGTGTCAGTTAGTGACAGAATGTGTCAATCAGTGACAGAATATGTCAATTAGTAACAGAATGATGTGTCAGTTAGTGACAGACAGTGTCAATCGGTGACAGAACATGTCAGTTAGTAACAGAATGATGTGTCAGTTAGTGACAGAATGTGTCAATCGGTGACAGAATATGTCAATTAGTAACAGAATGATGTGTCAGTTAGTGACAGAATGTGTCAATCAGTGACAGAATGTGTTAATCAGTGACAGAACATGTCAATTAGTAACAGAATGATGTGTCAGTTAGTGACAGACAGTGTCAATCGGTGACAGAACATGTCAGTTAGTAACAGAATGATGTGTCAGTTAGTGACAGAATGTGTTAATCAGTGACAGAATATGTCAGTAACAGAATGATGTGTCAGTTAGTAACAGAATGTGTCAATCAGTGACAGAATATGTCAAGTAGTAACAGAATGATGTGTCAGTTAGTGACAGAATGTGTCAATCGGTGACAGAATATGTCAATTAGTAACAGAATGATGTGTCAGTTAGTGTGCAGAATGTGTCAATCGGTGACAGAATATGCCAATTAGTAACAGAATGATGTGTCAGTTAGTGCCAGAATGTGTCAATCGATGACAGAATATGTGAATTAGTAACAATGATGTGGCAGTGACAGAATGTGTCAATCGATGACAGAATATGTCAATTAGTAACAGAATGGTGTGTCAGTTAGTGACAGAATGTGTCAATCAGTGACAGAATGTGTTAATCAGTGACAGAATATGTCAGTTAGTAACAGAATGATGTGTCAGTTAGTAACAGAATGTGTCAATCAGTGACAGAATATGTCAAGTAGTAACAGAATGATGTCAGTTAGTGACAGAATGTGTCAATCGGTGACAGAATATGTCAATTAGTAACAGAATGATGTGTCAGTTAGTGTGCAGAATGTGTCAATCGGTGACAGAATATGCCAATTAGTAACAGAATGATGTGTCAGTTAGTGCCAGAATGTGTCAATCGATGACAGAATATGTGAATTAGTAACAATGATGTGGCAGTGACAGAATGTGTCAATCGATGACAGAATATGTCAATTAGTAACAGAATGGTGTGTCAGTTAGTGACAGAATGTGTCAATCGGTGACAGAATATGTCAATTAGTAACAGAATGATGTGTCAGTTAGTGTGCAGAATATGCCAATTAGTAACAGAATGATGTGGCAGTTAGTGCCAGAATGTGTCAATCGATGACAGAATATGTCAATTAGTAACAATGATGTGGCAGTGACAGAATGTGTCAATCGGTCACAGAATATGTCAATTAGTAACAGAATGGTGTGTCAGTTAGTGACAGAATGTGTCAATCGGTGACAGAATATGTCAATTAGTAACAGAATGATGTGTCAATTATAGTCTGTCCATTTTAATTAGTCGTCTACTTTGGAGCTTGTCAAAAATCATTAGTTAACTCTACATAAATTTTCTTTTCTGCATCGTGTAGAACAAACTGAACTCTACAAAATGACCACCAGTTCTCCTTGATATCGATAATATATCACGCTTGAAATAACTTTATAATTCTCTCCATATAAAACCCCAGTACGGTTGTTTCATGTACGGGACCTCAGTTACATACGGAGACGTCATAATATATTCGTGTTTACTAGCACAAAGGTCAGCAATGCCGTGTACAGTCATAGAGGTGTATGCGGCTTATCGTTCGGAAATTTCACTGGGCATGGGGTATAAGCGACCCTCCAACGGACCGCCTGTTATTAACTTATACGGCATCAATGACCTATGTGCCAGTGCTCATGAATACATTATGACGTCTCCCTATGTAATTGGGATCGCGTACAAGAAACAACCGTACTGGAGTTTTATATGGAGAGAATTACAAAGTTATTTCAAGCGTGATATATTGTCGATATCACGAAGAAATGGTAGTCATTTTGTAGAGTTCAGTTTGTTCTATACGCGACGAAAAAAGAAAATTTATGCAGAGTTAACTATTGATTTTTGATAAGCTCCAAACTAGACGACTAATTAAAATGGACAGACTTTAGTAACAGAATTACGTATGCATTTCCTGGTTCTTGAATTTTTTTCTTCATCTGCAGGTTCCATCAAAGTGAACGTGTTCAGCTATATATCGTAATCGTTACCACATTCGGTTAAGCATGTGTCGTATGTTGGTACTTAGGGAACCTATAATTATCCATCCAGTCCAGTATTTCGTTATTCACCCTTCTGGCCTGCTAAAAAATAATGCAGGTATTTGACCCGAAAGCTTGACCGTTCACGTCAAACCGTTATCTGTTCGGTCAGCTAAATGTAGTCTGTTTGGCTTTGCTGAAAACTTGAAGGGTATCAGGGTATGCCTAATGTAAGATCGATAACAAAGTTCACCTCACCCATCCAGAGAGGATGTTATCTGCCCCACTGCCCGATATAGGGTTATAAACTACTACAACTTGCTAAGTTCAGATCACGGTTTATCCAAACAAACTTTCCCCATTTCTGATATATATCTGTAGGCGAGTGGGGATCAATCTAAGAGTTTGTCGATTCAGTCTGTATAGTTGAGTATAGTTGAAATGTTAAAGTATTATACCTGGGACAATCAGTATAAGAACACAATAAAGTTCATACAAGATCAAATCGACTCCGATATTGCAATGTGTGAATGATATATTCATGAAGTGAAATGTTAAGACATCTTGAAGCATGATGACAGAAACAAATTGGAAAGGTGAACATATATAGCACATGTACATAGTGTCAACTTTGTTGAACCAAATGAAGGACCGAATAACATTTTAACGGGAGATAGTCTGTTTAGAACAATGAATAGTGTGAGATATTCACGTCGAGGTATATATACAGTAACACCAAGTTGTCCTTCAACGAAAGTTTATGCTACAAATAACGGTTACAAAAAAGTCCTTCTGATTTATAGACCATGGTGAAAAAAACTTTTGATTTATAGACCATGGAGAACAACGTTTGGTGTGTTACAGCATGGTGAAATTCTCCTACAATTATTATGATTACACTTTCAAAACGACTGAGGAATGTTTAACATGAAATATTCATGACTGGTCTCTTTCCTTAACTTCAGGGAATACCCCTGCATATTAGGGTGTGTTACCTGAATGGTCCATAAACGTCAGGGAATACACCTGCATAATAGGGTGTGTTTCCTGAATGGTCCCTAAACGTCAGGGAATACACCTAATCGTCAGGGAATCGGCATATTAGGGTGCGTTTCCTGAATGGCCAATAAACGTCAGGAAATACCCCTGCATATTAGGGTGTTTCCTGAATGGCCCCTAAACTTCAGGGAATACACTTGCATATTAGGGTATGTTTCCTGAATGGTCCCTAAACGCCAGGGAATACACCGGCATATTAGGATGCGTTTCCTGAATGGCCAACAAACGTCCGGGAATACCCTTGCATATTAGAGTGTGTTTCCTGAATGGCCCCTAAACGTCAGGGAATACACCTGCATATTAGTGTGTGTTCCCTGAATGGCCAATAAACGTCAGGGAATACACCTGCATATTCGGGTGTGTTTCCTGAATGGTCCCTAAACGTCAGGGAATACACCTGCATATTAGGGTGCGTTTCCTGAATGAAACATGAACACAAGTGACCATTCTACTACATGTGACATGAAATGTCAATGACGCCTTTACTACACGAAGGAAATTATACCGGGAAACATTCCTGATATTTTATTAGTCTATGTGAATGTGTGTGACTTGTTGTGTATTTAATGAATAGGTTACTTTAGAAAGTAGTGACAACGGTATACCTACTGAGTACACATCCAAATGTAATATATCTAATAGCGGTATATCATTTGTTAATCGCTCAAGCTTTCTGATTCACTTGAGGCCGAAGGCTTATGTCACTTACTTCAGGTCGGACGATTATGTTTTGACAGAATCACCCTTTCGCCTGTAATAAGTACCGGTACACAGTTCTACACCGAGTTCCTAACCATCAACTACACAATTTCAATTTTAGGTCACTTCTTTGCAATAATCTCTGAACAGCCCAAGGATTGTCCTGAATTTGTGAACTCCAGTCCAGCCTGAACTTCAGTTTCATATTTCGGCCTGATTGGAAACCAATCTCTATACCAGAGAAAAATCCCTGAAATTAAATTGTAGTAATTTGACTCTAACATATAGGAAGAGTCAACTGACCAGCGTCATTTTAATGCTCATACAGAGCTTCATCCAAACAGAAGCACCCATGGTGATATTCCTCGGGATCTCGTCAATTGACATTTCGTAGTAACACCCCTAAGGAAATTGACAATTTAAATCGATCGGTGTGCGAGAAACGAGCATCGATAGCACCGAAGAAACACTATCTTTGATCTTGGCATACGTGGTGTCGTATGTCAGAACAACTCCAGGTTGTTCGGCTGTCGACATCTAGATGGGCTATCGACATCTAGATACAAAACAACTCCTGAAGAACCAGGTTTTTACGCCCATTGAACTCCTATACCAAGGCAAACAGGCCCAGGCAAACCTCTTTCGAGATTTAATTTTACCGAGTTCGTGCAGATGTATGACGTCATGATGGAGTAACTATCATAGAGACTAACATAAATACAATCAAGTCCCAGCAACCAGTTAGATTGGTTCGTATTCTCGGGAATTATTGTTCGTAGTATTATAGGCTTTCTTTCTGTAAACCAGGATTTCGAGCAAACTGTATGTTACTATGGATACAGAGATGACACCAATTACGATGAATATTTCAGTCTTTTCACACAAAACAGCAGTGTAAGCATACGTCACAGCAAAACCCGAATATGAGAGCATCCTGAAATTGGCAAATGCTGCATTCTGGTTATCTTGAAACACCAGTCCGAGAAGTGCTGAAAGTGGAAATAAAGTGGATCGAATAATATAGCATCGACAGACAAGAACATATCTATGCATGTATCGGATGAACATGTGAAAAAGCCGAGAATTCAAGATTTCAGGATATTGCATTCTGTAATAATATTTCCTGAAGATTTAGGTTCAAGTAAAATTATTACTGCAGAACATTGTTTTTTTCGAATGATGGTAATGCCAAATGAGTGTAGGGCATGGACCCCCGACAAGCTAATGGACATTACTTTTGTTATTACAAATATGTTACGCTCAAATCAAATGTCAAATAGTACTGGTTTTCCGATGTAACCGTTCGGTATTCAGATATAACCACTCGTTACACAGTTAATGTTCTTTGTTAACTTTTTTTTATATAAACGTTTCACTTGCATCGACAGTTTTATGCCCCCATTTATTGCTATGGGAGTAGAAATGGAGTCATTATGGCGATAAGATGCAAATGTATTCCTGGAGTAGCGATATAACTCGGGCCATATATGGTAATGCATGTCCTCTGCATACTTTTCCTACCAGAGTTGTGTTTCGAAAGACGGGTGACGGGTGATTGTATACATGGTATAGGACTATCTGGATACTAGCTATGGTCTATGTTAATTGTCCCCAAGTGATGTACAATTAGAACAGAACACGTCTTATCAATGTATGCTAAATAAAATAATAATATTCAAATGCACCAAATCGGAACATTTGACATTTATTTTCTGGATATGAACAGTGAAATTACTTACCGCTGAGCTGGGTTTGCAAAATGCCGTCGGTACAGCCCCACAGTCCGCTGACGATATAGAACAGCATGGGGGCATGGTGATGTAGATCCCAGAAGAATAGAAATATTTGAAGGGCAAGACCCATAACTAGTGCAAATAAACATAGGATGGGCCTGCCCAAAAACTGTGCCATAATCCCTGACATGAAGCTGCTTAGAGCACTGAAAAATCCCCAACACACCATAATGTATCCGACGTTATGGACTCCGAGAGCACAGGTGACGTAAGCCTGCATGTGTGATAAAAACAGAGATGCAAAAAAGTTAATGGTGGTCATAAATATGGACAAGTGACATGTAGAGTACCATGAAGCCATGTTTGAAATGATAGTCCGTCCTGAGGCACCAACAGTGGAAGTCGCGTATGGGATATAGAAGGATGGTTGATTGAACATACATGGTTGGGCAGTAGGGGAACATGACTTTGATATCTACAGGGGTCTGGGAAATGGTGGACCATTTTCAATATATAAACACGATCTCCCTAGACGAAGAACTATACATTCAGCCGAAGTATATTAAAAACAGACAATCCGGAAGCGACATCAGTGTAGAATTTGTTCAAATTGCAAAAAAAAAAGAAGAGATAAATGGAGTGCCTTTCCTAGGATCCATTTGTTTATAGATTTATTATTCAATAGTTCGTATTTGCAGGGAACTGAGAGTCACAGAGAATTGAAAGTCGCAGATTACTGAGAGTCACAGAGAACTGAGAGTCACAGCGAATCGAGAGTCACAGAGAATTGAGAGTGGCAGAGAACGGAGTCACAGAGAACTGAGAGTCACAGCGAATCGAGAGTCACAGAGAATTGAGAGTGGCAGAGAACGGAGTCACAGATAACTGGGAGTCACAGCGAACTGAGAGTCACAGCGAACCGAGAGTCACAGAGAATTGAGAGTGGCAGAGAACGGAGTCACAGAGAACTGAGAGTCACAGAGAAATGAGAGCCGCAGCGAACTGAGAGTCAGTCACAGAGAACTGGTGGGGGGGGGCTATAGCATGAAGGGTATTATGTGAGAAGAAGAAGAAAGAATAGTAAGGCTGTTGCAATGATCTTTAGGAATAAAACTTCTTGAGTGAAGAGAAGAAGTATCCATGAAACAGGGACCGTTCAACATTAACACTGCATGACAGATTCAGTGATCGTGAAACAAACATGCAAATATACCAGGGGAAGCAATCATCATATGTTTATTGTCCGGAGAGGTATAATCAGGACTGTAGAACATGCAACGGAGAAGGTTGGTGGTCTGTGGAACAGTGTGGCTTGAACAGACAATGTGATCATGAGCCGAACTTCCGTATGTATAACAACATCGTCACGGCAACCTCTCTGCATTCTCAGGCATTAATTAAAGAACTAAATTCTAGACTGAAATTTAAATCTCCAACTGGAACATTCATGTACTTGTTCAGCTTGCCGGAAGAGCACACTAAGAAGTGTTCCGTTCACGTCTGGTGTACCCACATTTTGTAAATGCCAGTCTTCCACTGTCATCTTCTTAAGGGAGCGCAATGCATTACCCCCCCCCCACCCGCCTTATGAAAAAATATGTGCCGTCGTCGCTCTTATTTAAGAACAATGCGCCGTCGTCTTCCTTCTTTAGAAACAATGCGCCATCGTCAGTTCTCTTTAGAAACACTGCATCGTCGTCTTTCTTCTTTAGAAACAATGTGCCATCGTCTTTCTTCTTTAGAAACAATGCGACGTTGTCTTTCTTCTTTAGAAACAATGGGCCGTCGTCTTTCTGCTTGAAAAACAACGCGCCGTATTCATTTCTCCTTAGTAAACACTGCGCCGGCGTCTTTCTTCTTTAGAAACAATGCGCCGTCGTCTTTGTTCCTTAGAAAATACCGCGTCGTCGTCTTTCTGCTTTAGAAGCAATGCACCGTCGTCTTCCTTCGAACACCGTTACCGTATTTCTTGTTTAAAAGAGCAATGCGCTGTTGCCTTTCTTCTTTCTGAGCACATCTCTTCACACATGAGTAGTGCAATGTGACTAACGTCACAGGACCTACGAAGTAGGGTGAGGAAGATGACTTGGGGGTCGAAGCGTGATGTTAATGTTATAGGTAAGTAACAAATTTTTATTTGCTGGCAACAGTCCCCTAATGCACGTTCATGCCGAAAATCAAGATTTTAATGTCAACGGTTCTCCTTATTTTGGAGTTAGGTGCAGGATTGGCTTTTTTTAGATACTTTTCAACTTTCCTATGCTTTAACATGGTGCTAAATAGCATACTTGGCAATATTGTGCAGATAGTTTTGCTAAACTCCGTAGTAGGCAGAAAAGTGAGTTACTTTAATAGCATCTATATTCAATATTTAGCATTTTTATAATCTAGTCTAATTAGAATATATTCGCAATAAAATATCTGTAACACCGTGTCGGAGAAAGGACAATATATTCAATATTTAGCACCTTTATAATATTATCTAATTAGAATAGATTCGCACATAAATATGTAGCTGTCGTCTGAGAACAGGCAATATATTGAATATTTAGCACTTTGATAATATAATCTAATTAGAAGAGATTCGCAGTTAAATATCTAGCTGGCGTCCGAGAAAGACAATATATTCAATATTTAGCACCGTTATAATATCATCTAATTAGAAAAGATTCGCACTTACATATGTAGCTGGCGTCTGGGAAAAGGCAATATATTCAATATTTAGCACTTTTATAATCTATACTAAATAGAAGAGATTCGCAGTTACATTTTCACAAGAGCCTTTTCGGAGAAAAGACAATATATTCAATATTTAGCACTTTTATAATCTACTCTAATTAGAAGAGATTCGCATTAAAATATCTGTAACACCGTGTCGGAGAAAGGACAATATATTCAATATTTAGCACCTTTAAAATATCATCTAATTAGAATATATTCGCATTTAAATATGTAGGTGACGTTTGGGAACAGACAATATATTGAATATTTAGCACTTTGATAATATCATCTAATTAGAAGAGATTCGCAGTTAAATATTTATCTGGCGTCAGGGAAAAGACAATATATTCAATATTTAGCACCTTTATAATATCATCTAATTAGAAAAGATTCGCACTTACATATGTAGCTGGCGTCTGGGAAAAGGCAATATATTCAATATTTAGCACTTTTGTAATCTATACTAAATAGAAGAGATTCGCAGTTAAATATCCACAAGACCCTTTTCGGAGAAAAGACAATATATTCAATATTTAGCATTTTTATAATATACTCTAATTAGAAGAGATTCGCAATAAAATATCTGTACCGCCGTGTCGGAGAAAGGACAATATATTCACCTTTATAATATCATCTAATTAGAATATATTCGCATTTAAATATGTAGGTGACGTTTGAGAACAGACAATATATTGAATATTTAGCACTTTGATAATATCATCTAATTAGAAGAGATTCGCAGTTAAATATGTATCTGGGTTTGAAGAAAGACAATATATTCAATATTTAGCATCTTTATAATATCATATAATTACAAAGATTGGCACTTAAATATGTAGCTGGCGTCTGCGAAGAGATATTATATTTAATATTTAGCACTTTTATAATCTATACTAAATAGAAGAGATTCACAATTAAATATCCACAAGAGCCTTTTCGGCGAGAAGACAATATAGTCAATATTTAGCATTTTTATAATCTAGTCTAATTAGAAGATATTCGCATTAAAATATCTGTAACACCGTGTCGGAGAAAGGACAATATATTCAATATTGAGCACCCTTATAATATTATCTAATTAGAATAGATTCGCACTTAAATATGTAGCTAGCGTCTGGGAAAAGACAATATATTCAATATTTAGCACTTTTATAATATATGCTAAATAGAAGAGATTCGCAGTTAAATATCCACAAGAGTCTTTTCGGAGAGAAGACAATATATTCAATATTTAGCACCTTTATAATATCATCTAATTAGAATATAATTTGATTGTTGCAATCAAGGGCCAAAGGAAGATGTTGTTTTTGGTGTTTTGTTTCTTTCGAAATTACATTGATTGTCTCCGAAACACCTTCGGTCATCGTTGAATGATTGGTTTGTTGTGCCAGTAAGTCTGAATACATGGCAGCTGTCTCCATCAGTGAGGTTGCCTTTATATTGCCCGTTCTGTAGGCACTAATCAAGCTTTACCTGGGACTGTCTTGAACAGCCTATATACCAGCATGCGCGTTGTTTAACCAGGAAGAACGATAGAATAATCTGTTATTGGCTGAGTGGAGTTGCACAGACCACAAATGAAGATATACTTGCGACTGTCTTAAAAATCCTTATATACCACCGCATGCGCGTTGTTTAACCAGGAAGAACGATAGAATAATCCCTGTTATTGTCAGAGGAGTTGCACAAACCAGCAAAGAATGTGTATTTGGGACTGCCTTAAACCTCCTTATTCACCAGCTCATGCAAGTTTGAAAATATGTAGCATTTGTGCTAATTATATATATATATATATATATATATATTCTTTAAGGAGAGGCAGTCGGACAATTTGGAGCTGCGCTTTAGAATATTCAATATTTATCATGGCTGCAATTTAGAAGAAATATTCAATATTTAGCATTTGTGCTAATTATACAATATATTTTCTTTCGGGAGAGGCAGTCCGACAATTTGCGTTTGCGAGTTATCATAAATATTGAATATTTCTTGTGGCTGCAATTTAGAAAAAATATTCAATATTTAGCATTTGTGCTAATTATACAATATATTTCCTTTGGGAACAGGCAATTCAAAGTGCTAACTAACAGTAATCCTAAAAATTATCTTCAAAGTAGCACACCCCTTTCTAAATATCACTGATTTTAGAAATTATTTGCGAAGGAGCAGATCTGCTAAATAGCATGCGAGACAATAATGACCATTCCTGCACCTTAATGTTATTTTGCCGACCAAAGGATTCGGATGGACTCACTCACTTCCGGACAATTTGCAAATGAGAGCCTACTTCGTAGGAATAACCATATCTTGTTAACCATGTGTTCTGTTTTCGGACTCATTGTGGTCATTGGATGCTTGTCTCTTTGTTACGTTTCTGCGTCAAACGTCACTTATACTGGCGTCAAATATCGCGGTATGCGTGCCACAAGGTCCTGTTGTGAAACATTAATGATATCCCGCTTTGTCAATTGCTACAGGTTCAACGGGTGAACATCCCTTATATTCGACAGCCTGGACGATGGACTTGTACACAAGATCTCATTGTGGCGGTATTGGATGTTTTGGGTAGGGTTTGTGGTTTAATTTCACACTTCAGTAATATCTCACTTAAATAGTGACGGACAGTTTAAGTGGTGGAAGAAGCTGGAGTACCCAGACAGAACCACCACCCGTCGGCAAGTGACTGGCCAACCTCCACACATCATCAGCGGGGCTCGAACCCGTGACGGTTGATTGTGGGGGTGGAAAACACTTCTGTGGATATTGTGAACTTATTACCCGTGGTAGAATCTCACTACAGTCCACTTGAGGAATTAATTGCAATGTTGTTTTTGTTTCATGACGAAGAATCACCTGTACGCAAGATTCGTACATCAGTGAAATACTGATTCTACGAAATCCAGTTTTTGAAAACATTGTCCACTATCCTAGATCTTCATATTTTAGCATCATGGAACGCTCTTGGAGAGGCGATGTGTTCGCTCGCTATATACACAATGCAAACGGAATTATCGGACAATATTCAGCTTCTTATATACAAAAATTGCAACCATACAATATTGCAAAATTGCAACCATACAATATAAACCAATGCAATCAGTGAGGTACACGTTCAAGGGGATTGCAATTACATAAAGTCGAGCGGACAAGGGCCACTATGAGTCGGCAAACATTTGTTCAATTCGACAAGCATCATTACATGTTCAAGAGACTGTCGAGTAACATTGATGTTCCCTGGATTATATCTAGAATACTGACAGGGGAAGTGTGTCGGTACACTACAATAATACAGGTAGATTGCGGATTAAATCTTAACAAAATAAGAAATCCTTTGTCGATTCACGAATTTCCGGGGAAATATTTAGTCAATATTTAGTTTTCAGTGAAGGACTTTTGACTTTTCTTTGAACTCAAGAATTGACCTCAAATATGGATTCTTCTATAGTCAATCCAACGGAACCGCATTTATTTATTTTAACTATCCGATTGGTTCCCATGAATACGTTCTGTTTTATCTTGCAAATAATTATCGTGTTTTAATACCGGTATGTTTCTATTAGCATTATATTTCACTTTGTATCTTGTACAGTTATACCACGTGAGTATTTGTTATATTAACGACAGATATGATTTCGAACTACTCGACTTTATACTCGTTTATCGAGATCTTATCAACCATTGTTTACCGTGTTTATTGAAATATGATCAGTTGATGCAGTGTGGAGATCAGAATCTGATTGTAAACCAGTTTAGGGTGAATTAAGCCAGACACAGAATGTATAGGTTAACCGAGTTAATATGAATTGTTGTGCGCATATTGTACTCAAATAACTGGGTTAAATTTATAAAAACTTTACTCGACCAGCTAAACCTATCCCATATCTGGGAAAACATGGACGTCGAAATCAAAAGAAATCTCTAGTCTCTGCCAAAGAACAGCTAATGAAAATCTTCATTGAAATTTGGCAAGGAAAAAGGAAACTAGGAAACTCTAGCAAACTGGAAGTGTACAAACAAATTAAAAATAGTTATACAGCGGAAATGAACATACTCGCCATTCATAACAAGAAACACCGTGCTGCCATGGTTCAATTGCGCATTAGTGCACACAGGTTAAATATTGAACGTGAAAGATATTTAAAAGACTCAGCTGGAGCAAGACTGTGTAATGAATGTCAGGTAATTGACAGCGAAGAACACTTCCTGTTAAACTGTCTCAAATTCAAAGGAGAAAGGGATGCACTAATGTCTACTGTCAACCCGTAGATAAATTGTCTTTTAGGTAGGCCTACTGATCATGAGTTATTCCTGTTCCTGCTGTCTGGTAGAAATCCTGTGATCACAGAAGAAGTAGCCAGATATTGTTATATATGTTTTAATGCACAGCAGTCTTAGCCCATGTATATCCAAATCTGACATCACAAGTATAACCCAAGGCACCCACGAGAACGCTAGATCATCTGTGATGTATGCAAATGTATAATTGTTGTCTTTGTTTGCGTCTGTCAGCTTTGATATTGTCTATGATGTTAACACACTGTTTTTATGTTTCTTGTATGTTGTTTCTTTTAATGTCCTTTTGTTTTTAGTGTCTTAATTGCTCTGTCTTAATGTGTGACGGTTTAATGTACTCATGTTCTATTTGTTTTAATGTATGTCTTAATGTGTATGCATTTTAGTTCTATGGACAAAACTGAGCAATAAATCTATCTATCATATTATGTCAATCTATCTCCACGCGACTATTGTTACAGCACAATACTATACATATTGGATCGCTCACATACCGGTACATGTAGTAATCTCATGCACACCAGTATGACAAGCTGTCAGTGCCATAACGTCAAATTGTGCACCAAATTAAAGTGGACTAAAGGTGAAAATTCTTTAAACACGTGCCGATATTCCAGAAAATAATTCAACAGGGAATTCCAGGAATGGAAATTCATTTTCCAGATTTGAGTATCTAGCCAATATTTCATATGGGAATGCGTGTGGTAATTATTAGCCAATCGTTTAAGTACGAAAAACCTTGTATGGTTATTATTAGCCAATCGTTGAAGTAGGAAATACCACGCGTGGTAATTATTAGCCAATCTATGAGGTAGGATAATAACACTCGTGGAAATTATTAGTCAATCGTTGAAGTAGGAAATACCACGCGTAAAAAATAATTACCACCCGTGGTGATTCCCGTCATATACACCTTGTGTACAACCGCCAGGGAAAATATTTGCGTATCTAGCCAATATTTCATATGGGAATACGTGTGATAATTATTAGCCAGTCGTTGAAGAAGGAAATACCACGCGTGAAAATTATTAGCCAGTAAGTAGGAAATACCACGTGTGGTAATTATTAGCCAATCGTTGAAGTAGGAAATACCACGCGTGGTAATTATTAACCACTCGTTGAGGTAGGAAATACCACGCGTGAAAATTATTAGCCAATCGTTTAAGTTGGAAATACCTTGCGTGGTAATTATTACTCAATCATTGAAGTAGGAAATACCACGTTTGGTAATTATTAGCCAATCGTTCAAGTAGAAAATAACATGCGTGATAATTATTAGCCAATCGTTGAAGTAGGAAATACCACGAGTGGAAATTAATTACCACCCGTGATAATTCCAGTCATATACAACTTGTGTACAACTACCAGGGAAAACATGAAATATATTGCAGGGTCTATGAATACGTTATGTTCAATCAGTTACTCGGTGTTTTTGGAGGGTAGCGTGTCTTTTTTTCTGTTTTGTATAATAATTGTGCATTACCACTTATCTGATATTGATAGGCTACTCATTGATTACAATTTAAACAAGGCTATGTGCATTCAAGTAAGACGTCATGACACTTTTGTCTCGCCATACAATCGCTCTCATATGGGTCGAATAGAACCCATCAATCGTCACCCACGCTTCAAACTGGATTAGATATGACACACATACAATTATAGTTAAGCAATGAGAGTATCAGGTATGTGGTCTACAACGAATAAAGCCGGTATTCGACCCTTTGTGTTATCCAGATACAGTTAACTTGAAATGTTACGAAATGTATGAGTCCCTCCCCCTTGTAAATGTTTTGCAATAAGGGCCCAACACGTGTGGGAAATACATGTGGAAATCGTGTTGGTTCAAGCTAGTCCACAGCTTGAAAATGACGTTTTGTATTCACCAATACTACGAAAGACGTGAGACCATCCTAAACGATAGCTCGCATAATGTCTGCATGCCAGTTTGTCACATGAAGTATCCAGTGATAAGCCTCAATCTTTGTCAACGACCTTACCATGTGCATGAGCGACCTATCCAAGCCACACCTATACAGTTGTACGCACACCCAAGACAAGAGACGCGCAGAAGCAAGAAACCCATCATATAAACCTGCTGTGAGAAATGACCTAACCCATGGTGAGGACATGGGCTGAGCATTCACATCAGATTCTTCACCATGACAGAACAATATTCAGCTGAAAATTGTGTTGCTCCACCCTTGTTTTGATGTTTAAGGCTGGTCAACACAATATAGTGGTCGTAAGAATTGGTGTTGACTGATTTCAACACAAAAAAAACTGGTGATGATATATAAACACCAATAAAATGGCTCACCACCATATTTTAGTGTTGGTTGCTAAGTGCTAATTTTGACTCAACACGAAATAATCGTGCTGGGGAGATGCTCAACACCATTTACTGATTTTGTGCTCAACACCATCGCCATTTGTTGGTATATGATGAACATAATTATCTGACTGATAAATGATAGAGAATAAACTAGCAATCATCATCAGATACAAGTATAACATTCATAACAACAAAGCATTGTTTGCACACAGAAGTCTAGAAAGTATGAATACTAGAACCTAATCCGAAATAACCATTATAAGTATTAGCTAGTCCAAAATAACACTAAATACCATAGCCAATCCGAAGTAACCAAGAATGACAAGTCCGACGTTACTAGTATTCAGTCAATTCAAACCCCGTCATGACACAGAATGTTTTGTCAGTGAGTGTTAATGAAGAAAATAAAACGATCGGAATACTCTACCGTACCTCAGTAAAATCAGCAAACATTGTAACTTGTTCCATCCCAGAATAGAATAGTATTGGCGCGAGCAATAACATTCTCACATCTTTGAAGAGACAGAAAGGTGCCATGAGCTTGGATTTCAACCCCGAGCATTGTTCCGTCATGTTACCGTCCGTTTTCACGACGAATTTCTTTAACGGATCCAGAAACACAGCAGATACCAGCAAGGCCATTGTCGGTCCTGCAACGAACACCCCAAGTAAGGTGTAAACAGTGTGTGAAAGAATCGGGGTTTTCGTGCTGGAACTAGTGTCAGAGACTGGACAGAATTGTACACCACAATCTGCCATATGAGTGTTATTTATTTGATAATTTGTAGTATTGCTATCTTCCAATATATTGGAAGATATAAAGTTTCCTAACATTTGAGAACCCGAATAACCTAGGTAGAAAATTCCATTGGAGATTTCCACCATTTTCTCCTGACTTTTGTCCGTAAGCTGTGCATATTTCATGGCCGTATTGGTAGTATACGACAACTGAGACATCCAACCGGAACCTGCCATGAAACCGAACATGGCTCCTGCGGGAAAAACCGTATAGACCAGGGGATAAAAGTTAGCACCGATCAGACAACACATGCATATCCACATTGCGATGATCGACCCCTTTGGTCCCAATACATTTGTGACGAAAGGTGACATATATGATCCTATGATAGCTCCTATCCCCACCAAACTCAGAGCTTCCTCTCCAATAGGATTCAGACTAGATTGCAGGTTCTGGAATGCTGAAAACCCCGTGAAGGCAAGCAGAAATGCCAGGGACATGGCCAGTGCATTCTTGGCGCATTGGTTTGGCGTTGTTCCATTTTTGTCGATTATTTTTCCATCTTCTGAAGAATTGAGGGATGTCGTTGATTTATTCAGGAGCGGCTGTTCCTCCTCGTCATATTGAATGATAACCCAGTCGCACGATGACGCCGGCATAGCTTTACAATCTTAATGGAAACAAATACTGAGAGAGATATTGCTGGTGTATTCAGTGTTCGCAATCCTTATGCTGATCTCAGAATGGTATATTAGCTCTTATTAAAAGCGGTGGCTGCACTGCAACATAGGTAATTATTATATTAGTATTTGGACGCTAGAGCTGTGGACATTGTGATAAGAACTGGTCAAGCGTTAGTCGAAACTCGTCCATAACTGATGAATTCAAACCGGTTTGAACCGTATAAAACAGACTTGAATAATGCGGTCAGATACAGGAATGACACACACTCTCGAAGATTCGCTTATTGTAACACTATCAGTTCACCATATGTGGTAGATAGTTCAGTGACCGTCGACTGCCGGAATTGTAGAACGTTTCCCAGTGACGCAGAAAAGTTCACCCCGATGAAGCGGCTGATTCAGAAAGATAAAAAGATGTAGAGCAATTTCGAATTCATGTTCGAGCATATAAAACTGCTCTAATCTCTTTTAGATTCTACCAAGTGTATCTTATAAACATACAGTTTTGCGCTTTGGGGATCTGATGTTCAAAAGTGATCTACATTTTACAGGCATCATAAATGAAGAAAAGAAACGCATATATCTCATGGTCGTTTCCTCGCAAATCAAAAGAAATTAAAAATCGTATGATCGGGCCATTTTTTTAATTTCTCTTCATTCTGATAAAAGAGCCATGCAAAAATGGAAAATGGACAATGACAACCTAATTGGATTAGGCAACTACTTTGCATTTCATACAATAGTGCAGTCTAAATGTTCGGATTAAATAAATTTCTGCAGCAGCTAGCCGATTTTGCTTTAATTCCCATCAAAAACGAGCCTTATCATTGAAACAAAACATTTTTTTGTGGAATTTTAAATACATCATCACATGTACAGCTTTCATAAAATCAAATGTCTATTTAGCATGGAAAAAACAGGGTAGCTCACTTAAATATTTATTGACTGTAAATTCCACGGAGGGACGATGTTCGCATATATTAACAGCCCGAGATAATTGGGACTCCGAGTCCATTGAGATTCATATACGGAGATGGCCGTATTAATTATCGTGACCTATGGAATATGCGACGAGTTGTCAGTTGGATCGTTGTTATTCCAATTAATCAGGTTTTCAGTTTCGCTTGACTTATGAGAAAAGAATAATGCGATATAAGAATTGGAAAATGGACAATGGCAGCTTTATTGAAGTTGAACATTAGGTTTATTCTTTAGGCAACTTTGGTAGAAAGCATGCGGTTAGATTCTGTTGCAGGAACTGGCTGCACAAGGCTATATCGTCAAACTGGGTCCACAGGGTTTACACACAAGCACAACACAAATGACGAAATAATCCATATATCATGAGTAGTACATCTGGTCTAATCAGGTAAATGTGCCCTATCTCTTTAATATGGAAAATTCTGTTTCTGCCGCATGTGACATTTGACCCCTAAGATCGAGGGTGACGTCATTAGGACGAAATTGAGTCAACGGTTTTATCCGAGAGCTAAGAATAATAGAACTGTTTTGTGAATGAAGTGGGTCAACCGGAAATAACACCATCAATACAGACAATATCTCCCAAAACGAAGGTGTTAGAAATATGGGACTTTGACTAATGGATCCCTAGACGTCATGAAGGGGAAGAATAGTTACCTGGCTATAACATTGGGCCAATTAAAGGGGACACCCTAGTTCAAGTTTCAAGTTTCCCAAGTTCCCTAGTTCCAAGTTCCCAAGTTCCAAGTTCCAGCTCTGTAGTTCCAAGCTCCAGTTCCCCCAAGCTCCCCCTCCGAAGTTTCAAGCTCCAGTTCCCCCAAGCCCCATCTCCAAAGTTCAAAAGCTACAGTTCAAAAGCTCCCAGATATGATACACATCTGGTTGTTTAAGAGGCATAACACATACACCATTGTTAATCAGCCCTTATTATAATGTTACTTATTATAATGTTACTGTCTAGCCTGTTCAACACATGTTTTGAATTCTTGTGGAGCTCACTGATTATAGATTACAGATTAAAGTAAGCCGCATCTAACACCTACTAGAACCAATATTTTGGGGGATTAGAAGTTTGTGAAAACATCCTTCAGGATAGCACAGATCGCCAATAACTTTAAATGGAAGAAAGTCCTATCCATCCTCTGTAGAGGAACTTAGATTACATACTTCCGTCTTATAATTTTACAATCGCTCTGTTTCTTTTGTTGTGAAACTTCGCTGGGATAGCTACGAGGTCACAGAAAGTGACCATCATTCTCTCTCAAATTCAAATGCCCATCTTATCAGATTTTTGGAGGTCGGAAGACCGTAAAGACGTGTCAGGATAGCTGTGGGATCAGGGAAAGTAAGTAAGGAGTAGAGGGGGTACATTCCATGCCTTTATGCAGAAATAATTGGATGATTTGCTAAATATTCTGTTGAAACATAACTTTTTGAGCTATGTGTGTACTAACAAATGTAGTATCGTGGTATGATTTGACTGAGGCTATTCGGTCAACACATCGGTAATAAGCCGATGATACGCGACTGAACTTTCTTTTACAAACATGACAAATGCGACCGGTCATCAGATTTCTTGTATTCATCATATACCCGTCTTGTTCCCCTTATGATTCGGACTGTCACATTGACCCTCTTGATCACTAGATACCGGTACCCCATATATATCGAATTACCGCAATTCACTACACATCAGCACCCAAAATTAGAGGTATGTATGAATGGATGGCAATTAGTTTCATTTCAAAGATTTCTCAGTTATGTAATTCATATAATCGTCAGCATTGTTTCGATTTTTTACCCCTCGACCAAAATTTGGCCGAAGGATAGTGCTGTCGTCATATCCGTCCGTCCGTCCGTCCATCACACCTTTCTCGTTACCCAGATATCTTTAGAACGGCTCACCCTAGGTACACCAAACTTGCAGTGCCCACCGATATGCTCGTGAACCAGAACCCTATTGAATCTGGACCCGATTGGTTGGAAACTTTGGCGGCTATCTTTAATTTATGCGAGACCATCATAGCTTTCTCATTACCAAGATATCGTTAGAACGACTTAACCTATGCACACCAAACTTGCAGTGTACATCCATATGCTCGTGACCCAGAACCCGAATGAATCTGGACCCGATTGGTTAGAAACCTTGGCGGCCATCTTTAATTTATGCAAAATCTGTAATGATGTATATCTCTGATACAATTTGATTTTATTTGTTCTATACGAAACTTGGTATACAGCATCGATGTATGAACAGACTTGCATGAATGAATAACCATATCAGTCCTTCTGAGTGGCGGGAAGGATGGGTGGCCATCTTTAATTTATG